>FXXK01001885.1:671-61010 GCA_900184695.1 Betula pendula
TATTTCAAAATTTTATTAAGGGTATGTATTTTTGTCATTAGGGGATATTGACAATTTTTAATAATTTAAAAGAGATTGTAATGCAACTAATAATTTGGGAGGATATTAACAATAATATAATAATTTGAATGAAGTATATTACTCTTAATTTTTTATTATATTTTTAATCATATATTTAAACTTTAAAATATGTCAATTTAAAATTATCTTCGTTCAAAAATTTACAATATCAATTCTCCCGTCTAAATTCAACCTCAATTTAGGGTTTCTATCAATTTTCTTTTTCTCTCCCTCTTAACTCATTTTCAAAATTTTGCTATAATTAGAATCGTAAGCGCAAGAACATCCCGGGATTTCCATGCTAGATATGGGAGTTCGGTGAGATAAACATGTGAGTAGACATTAGTGAGTCGTGACATAGTGCATGTGAAAGTTTGACACGTACGGTGGTAGTCGTTGTCGTTTTCTTCATTTACAGCCAGGTGGAGGTGACATTAACGGGGCTAGTTTTTTTTTTTTGAAGTGATTAACGGGGCTAGTTGTTGAGTCAGTTGGGTAACGCCGTACGATGAGGAGGGCACTGAATGTTACCGTCCATGCACTCTCTCTACTTGGCTATTTATATAGCAGTAGGCGTGGCAAACTCAGAGATCAGCCAGTGAAATGAAAAAAGGATGAGTAGTCGTCGTCTCAAACATATGATATTATGATGGTAGATAGATATTTTTTCTTTTCTTTCTATCCCAATATAATGGTAGATACTTGATGCCGGGTTGAAGTAGGGCCGGAATCTTCTCCAGCAACGTGACTGGAGGTTTCTAGTGGACGGTACTGGTCGCCATCGAATTCAAAAGCAGATAAAAAGCAAACTAACTGTCACATATTTTTACTGTTTACTTTTTTCTGCAGTTACGCAATCCAATCTATGCCACTCAAATAAAAGAGAAAAACGACCAAGCGGAAAAGAAAGCTGGTTGGTTATCTGGAGAACACAAATCCCTGTGCCCTCAATTAATAAAGCTCTACATAATTGAAGGGTAATGCACTGCATGTGTTGATTGCGGTACTTCTCGTGTACTACATGTTTTTTTTATAAAGGTGGTCACTATATATATTAGGGAAAACCTATGAAGAAAGAGCATAAAAGAAGTTGAAATTAAGGAAGCTTAATTAACGCAAGCTCCACCAGTCTTGCATGCCCGAAACATGAGGTTGCATTGATTGTGGTAAAGAAGACAAAGAAACATGAAGAAAAGCATTCAACAGTCGAGATATCGGAATAAAGAGGTAATAACAACCGGAGTGTCCTCTCAAAGTAGATGGTAGACCCCTCTTGAAGGCTTGAAGTAACTTCGAATTGACCCCACTTTGAGAAAAATGGTCCCCATTGAGCTTACTTTCCATACAATATCTTCCTCGATCCCTGTTAAGGCTGTATAAACATCTTTAATTCAATGCATGTCTTGGTACTTGTACATCCATCGATCCCCAATTGCCCTCTGAATTCAAGAGGCCAAACTCGATCCTTTAGCCTTTATAAGTACAATCCTATATATATTGTCGAGAAATGCTATTATTACTAAAGAGGAATATTTTTAGACAATATGAAGGCAAAGGGTGCACAATATGCCTACCGTTCAGTACTCGATTGCGTTTCACGTACATCACAAGCATTACAAGATACTGCATGCGTTCTATTTATTTTGAAACGGAGTAATGCTATACATGTGACGGCTTGTAATTCCTTTAATATATATAGTTTATACATTATGTGGTTTATTAAATTAATGATAAACTATGTATTTGAATATTTGAATAGCATAACTAGCACAATTATCAAATCATATTAGATTATGTCATTGGCCATCTCTTTAGATCATTTACAGCAGAAGCCCTATATGTTGTTTCCTTCCTTAAATTTAAGAAAAAATTCAAAAAAATCACAAAAAGTCCCCCACAGCAGAAGCCCTATCGGTTCCCATACAGTTGAACCCAATGTATTGGATTCAACTGTTGCAAACCCACTGATTATTTAATTTTAAAAAACTTCATTCTCTCTTCTCACACGTCTCCCAAAACTCTCCCAAGAGAGAGAGAAAGACCGACGTCGATTCACAGCAGATTCACACCGACGAGAGAGAGAGACAAACAGACGGACGAGAGAGAGAGAGAGAGAGATGAGATTTTCCTATCAAGCAGCCTTCGGCGTCGATTCACAGCAGAAGACTTCACGATGACGCCGACAAGAGAGAGAGACAGACGAGAGAGAGAAGAAGAGTTTCTGATAAATAAAATAAAAAAATTAAGGTAAAGTAAAAAATATTATTTTAATGATGGGGGGAAATATTTAGGGAATCTATAAATAAGGAATCAAAAAGCAGTTTGATTCTCTAAATTTAAAAAAATTTTAAAAAAATGATAAAGAAACTGCTGAGAATGCTCTTATTATCAACATCCTCATCAACAACTTGAGTTTGAAAGAGATTTATCTTGAGATTTATCCTTACCTTCCACAACACTCTATCCCATTATCATTTTATTGGTTTTATAAGATATTGTCTATTCTTTAAATCGGCCATGGTTAAAAATAAAAAATTCAAAAACCGATGGACATTATTAGATTATGTCACTGGCCATCTCCTTATTATCAGCATCCTTATCAACTTGAGTTTGAATGAGATTTATTTTGAAATTTATCCTTACCTTCCACAACACTCTATCCCATTAACATTTTATTGGTTTTATAAGATATTGTCTATCAATTTTTAAATCAGCCCTGGTTAAAAAGAAAAAATTCAAAAACCGATGGTCATTGCCGCATCTATGTTTGAAAACAGAAATTTTATATATTACACATCCATCCTGCTTCTATTCTATTGGGCTAATGTAACTATATTCATCAATTCTTTAATTTTTTTTTATTTTTTTTTTTAAATAATGATCGATCTAAAGGAAAGCCAATTCAGCAAAATAGAAACAAGATGACGGTGTATTAATCCTTTGAAATTACAATCAAACAGCCACCCAAATGACCATTATGCCCCTACTAATGGTTGTCAGTTCGTCGCTAGAATGACCCACAAAAACAAAATTTACTCCCACTTGTAGATTGTTCTCATACTTGAGCAAATCACGACCAAGTTTTCCTCCATTACATACACACTTCTAGATTCTACAATATATTTCTGAAAGTCTATATAAACGCCAACTAAGTGCTTGCTCTTTGCACTCACCCGAACAGCCAAGCCAACCCACACTCTCTCTCTCTCTCTCTTCCTACCCAAAGTAATTCTCCCAATGGCTCCAAACGTAGGCAAACATGCCCCAGACACAATGGGGCTCCCTGACGACAATATAGTACCACTGTCAATAACGTTAGAAGGATCAAACTTTCTTGCTAACGGCCATCCATTTCTAACTGAAGTCCCCGTGAACATCATAGCCACACCGTCACCCTTCATCTCTTCAGACAAGACCAAGAACTTGGCCGGCTGCTTCGTCGGGTTTGAAGCCGACGAGCAGGCGAGCCGGCACGTGATTCCCATCGGCAAGCTGAGGGGGATAAGGTTCATGAGCATATTCCGGTTCAAGGTCTGGTGGACCACCCACTGGGTCGGAAGCAGTGGAAGAGATCTAGAGCATGAGACCCAGATGATGATGTTGGAGAAAAACGACACGGGGCGTCCGTACGTTCTCTTACTTCCGCTCCTCGAAGGACCATTCAGAGCTTCTCTCCAACCTGGCGTTGATGATGATGATGATGATGACAGTCTGCACGTGTGCGTGGAGAGTGGGTCCACACGTGTGTGCGGGTCCAGCTTCAGGAGCTGTGTTTACGTGCATGTCGGTGATGACCCTTACAGTCTCGTTAAGGAGGCTATGAAGGTGATGAGGGTTCACTTGGGGACCTTCAGGCTTCTAGAAGAGAAGAATCCACCAGGTATAGTCGACAAATTTGGTTGGTGTACGTGGGATGCATTCTATCTTAAGGTGCACCCCAAGGGGGTTTGGGAAGGTGTCAAGGGCCTCGTGGAGGGTGGGTGCCCTCCAGGAATGGTCCTGATTGATGATGGGTGGCAGTCCATTTCTCATGATGACGACCCCATCATCACCGGTCAAGAGGGCATCAATCGGACGGCTGCTGGTGAACAAATGCCATGTAGGCTCGTAAAGTTTGAGGAAAATTATAAATTCAGGGACTATCGAAGTCCTAGGGCGGCGGGTGATGAAGGGCTAGGTGCCTTTGTTAGGGACCTTAAGGATGAATTTAGGACCGTCGATCACGTGTATGTTTGGCATGCACTTTGTGGGTATTGGGGTGGGGTTAGACCCAATGTCCCTGGCATGCCGGAGTCCAAGGTCATTACTCCTAAATTGTCGCCGGGATTGCAGACGACAATGGAAGATCTCGCCGTCGACAAGATCGTGAACAATGGGGTCGGGTTAGTCCCGCCGGAGCTGGCCCACAAGATGTACGAGGGGCTTCATTCGCATCTTGCGTCGGCGGGAATTGACGGCGTTAAGGTTGACGTAATACACGTAAGTACTTCTCGAAACCCCCTTTTTTTTTTTGTGCACATGATGTCATCTACACAGTGTTTGTGCACACACAAAGTACGGTTAGACAAAATTTTTGTATAATTAATTAATTTGTGAGATCTTAATGCACAAATATCAGATAATACTCAATTAATTAGTCGACGTGTAATTGCTAAGACTCTAAAGCTCCACCGCGCAATGCCTTTTCAGTGTGATGATAATTGATATGGGACTTTAATTGTATAATTAATTACCAAATTAATTGAAGGACAAGCCAAAAAATATGTACAATTGCGATGGTAATATTGCAATTGCAGGAGATAAAGCCACTTGTCTCATCCAGACGTGTCTTGTCATCTAAGGGTCTTGGCTCGTGTCCTCTGCTGGTATCAACAGGTGAGTCTTATCATGTCACATTGGCATCATTTTAGCATAAAATTAAACAAATTACAGCCCATCTTTTTCTATTGTTTCATGTCAAGAACTTGCTTTACGAATAGTCAGTTTATCATGTGAAAGTGTGTTTTGAATGGTGTTCTTCATTTTTAATTTGATAAAGTGTTCTCATAGTAAAATTGTTTTTGTGTTTCTAACAATGTATTGTGTTAGAATTGCATGTTAATGTTTCTTGTTTTGAAAAGTGTTTCTAGGAATGTATTGTGTTAGAATTGCATGTTAATGCTTCTTGTTTTGAAAAGTAAAAACAAAAATGTTTACGAACGGAGACATGTCCTTTCACCTCCATCTCATTTAAGAGGAAAGTTCATATATTCCTTTTAAATTATTATTCAATTAATAATATCTTTTTAAACTACTAAAAAATTATCAATATTCTCAAGACCAAAAAGCAAACAATTATAAAAAAAAAAAAAAATTAATAAGACAACAATACTTTTATAAATTTGAACAAAAAAAAAAAGAAAATTTTTCATTCTTTTTTTAAAAAAATTATTTATTTATTTTCTTATTTTACTTTTTAACTTTAGCCAATTGGGTGGTAGTTTTTTATAAAATTTTATAAATTGGAAAAAAAGTAATTTTTTCAATTATTTTTATAGAACCAAATTTTTTAATTTTTTAAAATTTTTAAATTTGGCCAATTAGGTGGTAGTTTTTTTGTATTTTTAAAAAAATTAATTTTCTTTAATATTTCTCAAATTAAAATTTTGAAGGGGTAAATCGATGGCCGTGATATGATTTCAGTGCTGGGCTTTATCGTAAACTGCCACATTCCAGTTGGGCCAATCTTGCATAATTAGACAATTGTGGGTGGATGGGCCGTTGGATTTGATAAACTCTAGCTTTGTCTGACTGAAAAAACAAAAATGAACGCTTGCTCTTGGTGAAGTTCCAGTTTCATTGAGAGATTAATTTTAATGTTCATATTTGGCGTTTGCAGTTGCTTGAGATGCTATCAGAGGAATTTGGAGGTCGAGTTGAGCTCGCCAAAGGATATTACAAGGCCCTCACTGCTTCAATTAGGAAACACTTCAAAGGAAATGGTGTCATTGCTAGCATGGAGCAATGCAATGACTTCATGTTCCTCGGAACCGAGGCCATAGCACTAGGACGCGTCGGTACGTCTCTAAAATCTGTTTGAAATTGTGTGGAGGAGCTAAAAAAAAAAAAATTTAAAAACACTTTTCTTGCTTAAAAAAAAAAAACATAAAACTGCACTATTGGGGAAAAGCTTTTTTTTTTTTATAGGTATGCATTAAGCTTTTTCTATGTGATGCATACAGGTGATGACTTTTGGTGCACGGACCCGTCGGGGGATCCAAATGGGACATTTTGGCTACAAGGGTGTCACATGGTGCACTGTGCCTACAACAGCTTGTGGATGGGGAATTTTATACATCCAGATTGGGACATGTTCCAATCCACTCATCCTTGTGCTGAATTCCACGCCGCGTCCCGGGCTATTTCCGGTGGACCAATTTATGTAAGCGACGCTGTTGGAAAACATAACTTTGAGTTGCTTAAGAGCCTTGTGTTGCCGGATGGCTCTGTTTTACGATGCCAATACTATGCGCTTCCTGCCAGAGATTGCCTCTTTGAAGACCCGTTACATGATGGGAAAACACTGCTCAAGATCTGGAACCTTAACAAGGTAAGACATTCGATCTTTTCGAACTCCTAGAATTTCTGTTAAAAATTGTGCCAAAAACATAGATTTATGTACTATCATAATCATGTGTATATAAGTTCTTGAATGCATTTCTTTCGTAAGTCGGTTTTTAAGAGTAAATTCTATCTGAGATTTATATCATTTGATATTAGAGCTAGTTCAAACGCAGCTCAACAAATATGTACAAGCCTTATGTAGAACTCGCCTTTAAAAATCGGCTTATAATTGGGTGATGCTCAAAAGCTTATATATACATAATCAAGATTGTACTTAAGAAAAAATACACAAAATCAGTCCGTGTAGTTTACTTTATTTAGAACTAGCTCTTTATGGTATCAAAGTGAACTCAGAGGTCTCTAAAGCTTGTCAAAAAATTGTGACATCTGTCTTATTTAAGCCAGTGTCACACTAACAAAATCTGTTAAATTAATAAATGAAATTTGATTACGAAGAATAAATTGTTTTTTTAGCATATATAAGGACCTTTGAATTCATTTTACTATTATTAATAATTAATTATAAATCAGGTAAATCATATAGATTAATTCTACATTTTTTTTTCTTGTACTTAAGTAATATAGGACACTAACAATCGTCAAAATATCTTCTTATCTGGTCAACTTAGTTTTAATGTTTGTCATTTAATATGCCACAGTACACGGGAGTTCTAGGACTTTTCAACTGTCAAGGAGGAGGGTGGTGCCCCCAAAGCAGGAGAAACAAGAGCGCCTCAGAATGTTCACACTCCCTGAGCTGCTCTGCAAGTCCTAAAGACATCGAGTGGAACAATGGGAAGCACCCCATTGCCACAAAAGGGGGCAATATATTTGCTATATATATGTTCCAGGAAAAGAAACTGAAGCTCTTGAAGTCATCGGAGATGATGGAGATTTCACTTGAGCCATTTAGTTATGAGCTTCTCACTGTTGCTCCGGTGACAACCCTGTCGAACAAATTAGTCCAAGTTGCTCCAATTGGACTAGTGAAGATGCTTAACTCCGGTGGTGCAATTCAGTCACTTGAATTTGATGATGAAAATTTGGTAAGGATTGGAGTGAAGGGAAGTGGAGAAATGAGAGTGTTTGCATCAGAGAAACCGATGAGTTGCAAGATTGATGGAGTGGGTGTTGAATTTAGTTACGATGATCAGATGGTCGTGGTGCAAGTACCCTGGCCAAATTCCTCAAGTTTATCCCTTGTTGAGTACTCTTTCTGAGTTCAACAATATTGGAAGTGTATTATGAAGCTAACTTTGTGCTTCTTCTTTTTTTTTAAACTCTGTTTATCTAGAAAATGGAAGGGCTTGTGTTGATCTTCAAAGGGCATGTAAACAAGAACTGGTGAAAATAACATTATACCCTTGCAATTTAAGAGATAACTGGTTTATTAGTACTTGAATCCACGTCTGTTTATTGTTCTTTTATGGTAATTAAGAATAGGCCAACATTATATTAACCTTTGAAGATAATGCAAAGGGCGGTCGTGATCATCATTGCAGAAGAGAAAAAAAAAAAATTTATTTATTTCTCTGTAAATAACCTTATAAAAGAATTTTTTTTTATTAATTTTTTTATAACATTGATATATTTTACGTTAAACTCTATAAAATAATCTTTAGAAGTTATTTGGTAGTAGCTAATTTTTTTTTTTGGAAAGGTGGTAGTAGCTATATTAGTAACGATTCATAAGTTTTTAAAAATAAAAGTGTTTAATAGACTCATTAAACACGAACCAAATCCACTTCAAAAAAAAAAAAAAAACACGAACCAAATCTATTTGAAGACTTCCAACTTCCAATATCACGCCCTCGTCGCAGTTATTTTTTTTTTATCAAAATTTTAAGTTTTAAGTTATCATTTCAAATTTTATTTAGTTTCTTATTTTTCGTAGGTATTACAACTTAGGCCGTAGCCTAAGGCTCCCAAATGGGAGAGAGACGGGGAAAATAATTAAGGCCTCAGGAAGAAGACCTTAAATATTAGTCTATCAAAATTGAAAAAGGATCCTCTCCATTTCAAAGGAAATGGAGATTATCTATTTAGTTATTTTTAAGTGACAAAAAAAGAAAAAAAAAGTTTTTATTACATTTTTACCACTCAAAAATAACTAAATAGAGAGGATCATGGGTTCATGAAAATTGTGAACGTATTTTGTTTCTTGTGTGAGAGAGATCTAATGTCTATAACAATATAACCAAATAAAAATTTAATTAGTAATTTTGCATTTAATAAAATGAGATGAATAATTTTTTTTAAAACAAAATTGATATAAAATTTAAATAATTATTATTTAACTGATTTTTAAATATAAAAAAGGTCTTACTTAAAATTATAGTCTTAAATCTCAAAATTTATCAAGTCGATCCTGATTTGATTAGTCCTCTAGTCGAATATGAAGTGACTGGTTATGAGGTGATTCAACTACATCCTCTCGCTGATTATGGAGAAAGTCGAATCACCCCTTAGTGGTCTGTCTTGGGGTGGCTAATCACCCCACCTCCAAACCATTTTTTTTTATTTAAAAATAAATTTATAATTTCATAAAAACTCTATCAAAAAATTGTCTAAATTTGTACGAGGATCATGTTGGTAAGGCTAACCGTTGTGATTTATTAGTTTATTTTAAAGCTATACAAATTTTTTTATTAGAAGGTCAAACCAATAGGATCAATATAGTAATTTAGTTTCATAATTTAATTTAAAGCACATATTTGAATGAACAGTCATTCAGCTCAAGCATATGAACAGTATTTTTATGGATCCTATTTATTAAAAAAATATTTTTTTTTTTTTTAATCTCATCCAATTCAGACTAAATTACTGTTCATTCGGCCTGAATTGTTGTATATTACGGCTCTTGATAGAGTTGCCGTGTTACTGGTGGCTCGGGCAACACGTGTAATCATTACAACCCTTAGTTGTTGACTTACGGGTGAGAAAGGTAGACTGATTTTCCGATGACTCTTCAATTACTCATTACTGTTCCCGTGTAACCCTCCGTTTGGCGTATCAGAAAATTAGAGGGAAAATGTAAAAACAAAAAAACAAAGNAGAATGAGGACGTCCGAGTTCATGGACAAGCAGATTATGGAACTCTCTCGATCCCGATCCGAAAATTCCTCGGCTTTGTTCTCAAATCTTGAAGACGACGATGAGGACGACGACCACTCTCCGGTATTTCGATTCCACCCTATACGACCCGTCGTTTCCTCCAAGAACCTTGATTATGCAGAAGCTGGGGATTCCCATGTTGCGGCACTGATCGATAGGAAGATGAAGGAGCTCGGCGAGACTCTGGTGCACGCCGTGTTGGGTCTGAGCTCGCGGCTCTCGCAGCTGGAGACCAGGACGCGCCAGCTGGACAGTTCCATCGATGATTTGAAGGACTCGGTTGAATTCAACCATGGCAGGTCTGATGGGAAGCTGGGAGACCTGGAAATTGTTCTAAGAGAGGTAGTTAAAATCAACCCTTTTCTGAATTTGAAGAAATTCCTAACCAAAAAGGATTATTGTAGGATTATCCATTGATACTACAGTACTTGTGTCAATGTTAATTGAAAGAAACCGTAGATATGTCATCTGATATAATTCATGACAACTCTCTTGTAATTCTCTTGCAAAATATGGTTCTAATCAGGGTTAGTTGGTAATTAGTAAAGGCTTGTCAAATGCAGCTGGGCAATTGAGCTGCTTTACATGCTCTTTGTGAATAATTTGCTTACAGGTTCAAGTTGGTGTTCACGATTTAAGGGATAAACAAGAGATCGCAGAGGCTCAGCTGCAGCTTGCAAAGCTTCAAATGTTGAAAAACGAGCAGCAATCGAAAAACTGGAAAATCCCTGTTCAAAGTAATTCATCTGTCCCTCAGCAAATTCCTGTTGCTTGTCCACAACCCTATAATGTTCCTCCAAACGTACCTCTTCAAAATGCATCAACAGCTGCTTCAGAAACACATACACAACTTCCTACCATATTATCCCAGAACCAAATTCCCTCTCTTCCTCAGCCTGAATACCATATGCCTCCAATGCAGCAGTCTCAGCAACCATCTCCAGCACCACACAATCATTATCACCCAGCACCACAACTTCCTCCAATTGCACAGTTAACCCAGCAGCCACCACAACTGCAACCACCTCTCAGCTTTGGCAATCCCCAAGCACATTTTCCATCTAGCCATCGTGCACCTGCCAGTGCTCCCCCCTCCCATAATTTTTATTTGGGTTCTGCCCATCAGGTGCATGATCAACCCTACAGCGATCCTTATTCAGGGTTACCAATACCATCCAGGCACTCACAACCACCACCTTGGCATTCAAGTTTTTATGAGCATTCGACAGTGAAACCGTGGGAACTCCCCCTGTCTCCTTCGGTTCTGAGCAGTGGTGGAAGCAACAACTCACGGCTGCCAACTGCCCAGGTATTACCGTACGCACTACCTATGGCCTCTAGTGTGGATGGTGGATCAGGTTCTGGTGGGACTGGAGATGATAAACCAACTGATGATGCTGTTGACAAGGTTGTAGGGATGGGATTCCGGAGGGACTTGGTGAGAGCAGCAGTGAGGAAATTGACGGAGACTGGGCAACCAGTGGACCTTAATGTGGTTCTTGATAGGCTGATGAATAATGGGGAAGTAGAGCCACAGAGTGGTGGGTTTGGCAGATGAAATATGGTGTTATTTCCTGCAATGTCTTGTTTGATTTTTAGTTCTGTAAATCATATGTATTGAATCATGTCTTGTGTATCAATATTGTAAATCATATGTACCATTTCCTTGTTGGTAACTATGTAAATTAAATTTGTGTACATACATTTATATTTGGTTACACAATAGATTTCAATATGTTCGGTTCTTTCTGAAAAACTGGGTTCTCAGCAATGTGAAAAGCAGCTTGATTATCACAATAGAGTTTCATAGGCTGAGAATGAAATACCACAAGATCTTGGAGAAGCATTTTCAGCTAGATGAGCTCACATGTTGTAGCAGTCATAACACCTTATTCAATATCCACTACGAAGAATAATACTAGGACATGACGCTTACAAATCTATTGTAACTTCGGACTCTTTGTGCAGATGAGCTCCTTACTCACCTCTGCCTCCTCAGCAGGCTCTTAACTCCTTACTAGCCAGACTTCTTGTAGACTCCTTACTAACCTACCGGTAAACTTATTTTTGATGAACGACTATGCAATAACACTGTGGTTTGAGCCAAACTCCAAGAGCCTTCACTTCATACGAACTGTCTCTTGGCACACAACCCCAAGCTGTCTTGTGTATGAACACAATCAAGATACTTGGTACACAAAGATGTCTCTCAACTCCTCTTGAGTGCTCTGAAAAATCTTGCTTGAGAGAGATATCAAAGAATGAACACAACTCATCTTTTAAGATAAAATCGAGTATGTTCTACATGGCGGCGTCCAGACATGATTAGGGTTTCATGTCTAATCATGCCTTCATGTCCGGACATTAGGGCACATGCTAGGGAACGTGCACTCTTGGGTCTGGACCATTTTTGGACATGTGACCTCCATGTCTAGACATTACTACGAGTGATGCTTCCTAACTTACATGTGTCCACAGGTATGTCTGGACATGTTAGAAAACATGTACTCCCTACCTTAGCATGTAATTCCTAGAACTCCCTACCTTGGTATGTCTATAGTGATGTCTGGATATCGCCAACCATGTTCGGACATCAGTCTTCAGAAAAAGTCCATGTTCAGACATGGAAACATGTAATTCCTTGAACTCTTTATGTTCGGACATCAATCTTCCATGTCTGGATATTAGTTACAGTACTTGATTCTTCACTTTCTTCAATGTAGACCTAAGTACACAACAACCCATGTTCTCATAAGCATAAACACATGTTTTAGTCACCAAATGAGCCAACAAAAAAACTAACAAAAGAGGCAATAGAATTGCAAGAGGGGGATGGAAGGTTATTACCAGCAAAGTTGGCAAATGGTTGTGGCAGGGGAAAGGAGTCCCATCAATTGACGATACTGCTCAGCAGAAAGACTAGGAATAGAGCTTTCGGTGATTGGGAAATTGCTTTGACTACTAGTTGCATTATGTGCAGCCGGATGAGAGGTATAATTTTGCCGCTGCCGATCTGCTGGTTGCTGCGAGAGTGATCCCAATTGGGTGGGTAGCCAACCAGTTTGTAACATGTCTCTTTCCAGCGTCCAAGGGCTCCACAGTACCACAATGATCACATTTGGGTCGGCCACGCCCACCGTCCCTTGGATTCAGGAGGTCGAAAATTGGAGGCATTTCGATTTGCTGACATTGCAACATTACGTGAAGTGCTGCAACTCTGCCCATTTCATGAGCATGCATGTGAGTTCAGGCATCAGAGAGGGACATACATGTTAAGAATGGATAGATTTTGGGACATACATGTCATGATTACCAGCAAAGAGGGACATACATGTCATGATTTTGGGAGGAGACGTTGCTATCAGACATAGCTGTGATAAAATATTAAAAAAAATTAAAATACAGAGCGAAGATGGATCAATTAATTCTCTAATAACATGTTAAGAATGCAGAGCATGAGAGTAGAATGGAGAAACTTTTTCTTCGTATATTGATTCTGAGGTTGCGTACGAGTTTATAGTACGAGGAGAGAAAACAAAAGCCCATGAATCATGGGCTTAGTAAGGAAAAACAATGTCTGGACTCAGTACTAAAGTTGTACATGTGTATCAAGTTCTATATGGTAATAAATATCAGATCAAATTAATCTTAATATTCTCGTTATCTTCCATTGGTGTAAAAAATACATATTAACCATATGTGAAGGTAAACCGTGGTTAATGTACCTGTGCTTAGAGAGAGAGAGAGAGAGAGAGGAAAAAAAAAACATGTAATATCTATTTCATAGCAACTTTATTGGGTTGGCTTAACTCCGGTCTAGAGTTTATCCAACAAGAATGACTACACAATGTGACTCTGATTTAAAAGGGTTCCGTCGTTTAAAAACCAAAAAATGTATTTCATAGTGGTGCCTCTGTGACATGAATACATGGGCAGTTTGTCCCCTATAAATAAAGCTTGCAGTTACATATGCTTGATTAGAAGGAAAAGGTGCGAATGAGAGGAGGAAATTATCCCTTGTAAAGGCAAAAAAAGGGAAAAATGCATTTTACCCTCCGATGTTGTAGCTCTTTTTCAATTTGACCTCCATTGTTTAAAAATTTGCAATCCACCCCAACTAACTTTATAAATTTTTCAATTCTGCCTTTCCGTCAGTCAGAACCGTCTTCTTTGACAGATTTAGATCACGTGCGCGGCACGTGGAGAGTTTTGGGGGTGAAAATGACTAAAACTGCCCCTGATCAAATTTTTTTTTTTTAAAAAAAAAAAAAAAAAAAAGGAGGGTGGCTACGTTGGCCATTTGGGGGTGGCCGGCCACCCCCATTTGGGCCCTTGGGGTTGGCTCACCACCCCATTCCGGCCAGATGGGGTGGTTTGGCCACCCCGAACCACCCCAAACCCATTGAGGGTGGTTTCAGCACACCCCATTTGGGCTCTTGGGGGTGGTCGAACCACCCCCATGGGCCATGGGGGTGGCTCGCCACCCCCATTCCGGCCAGATGGGGTGGTTCGGCCACCCCGAACCACCCCCGTGGCCAAATCGGGGTGGCCCGAGCCACCCCAAACCCATTGGGGGTGGTTTCGGCCACCCCCATTTGGGCCCTGGGGTGGTCGAACCACCCCCATGGGCCATGGGGTGGCTCGCCACCCCCATTCGCGCAGATGGGGGTGGTTCGGCCACCCCCGAACCACCCCCGTGGCCAAATCGGGGTGGCCCGAGCCACCCCCAAACCCATTGGGGGTGGTTCGGCCACCCCATTTGGCCCTTGGGGGTGGCCGAACCACCCCCGTGGCCAAATCAGGGTGGCCCGAGCCACCCCAAACCCATGGGGGTGGTTCGGCCACCCCATTTGGGCCATTGGGGTGGCTACGGCCACCCCAAATTTTCTTCTTTTTCTTTTTTATTTTTTATTCCTAATTTATTATTTTTTTAAAAAAAATATATATTGGGAAAAGACTAAAATGCCCTTAATTCTGTCAGTGAAAGACGGGTCTGACTGACGGAAAGGCAGAATTGAAAAATTTATAAAGTTAATTGGGGTGGATTGCAAATTTTTAAACGATGAAGGTCAAATTAAAAAAGAGCTACAACATCAGAGGGTAAAATGCATTTTCTCCGCAAAAAAACCTAAAGAGAATCTATGTTTCCTTCCAAGAATCTATTCATGTACATCATGATATGAAAGCCCATGTCTAATGCTTGACAAGTGCCGAGGATGTTAATAATTGATTGGGTCTTTTTTTTTCTCCAAAAAAAAATAATAATTTAAGGAGTACGTCATTCGTTCAGATGTCATTTTTATGCATTGATATTGTAGGGACCCATGCGAATGGTATTTAAGCACTCATGGGAAGCTACCTTTTTTATTTTCTTTTTTTCTTTTTTTTGAGAGGCATGGGAAGCTACCTTCTTAAGAAGACGAGCTTGACTTAAATAAAACATAGCCTTGTTTGGAAATGCTTCATTTAAGCATAATAAAAGAGGAGTTTGATTATCCTTGGACACTAGTTTAATCAACACCAACTTGATCTGAAAAATTAGTCATCAAATATGGGTTTTTTTTTTTTTTCACCGTTTTATTGGTCAAGGTCATATCATTCTCTTTGAAGGTTGAACATTTATTTTATTTTATTTTATTGGAAATAGACAAGTAAACCCAAATGTACGCCTGACAGGCATCATATGATAGCATTAGCATTCACTTCTTCAAAATTTTGAAGAAAAATTTTACTCAATTTTTTAAAAAATACTTTACATCTCATTCATTTTTTTTTCTCTACTCTATAAAATATACATTTTTCATTCTCATTCATTTTTTTAATTATTTTTTATTTTTTATTTTTCTAACAATCATTTTTTCCCAACATAGACGAGAAGAACATATGAAACTTATCGATAGGAGATGATGCTGAAACGGTTGGGTGGGAAAGGCCAACGATGACGAGAGATTTTAAAATATATTAAGAGATTTGATTTAGAAATTTGTTATAATTTATTGTAATCTCCTCGATGGTAATCAAATTTGATTGATTTAATTGTAATCAGATTTGATGATAATCAACTCACATTAATTTGATTACCATACTTATTTACCTTAATTTTTCTATAAACAAGAGTCTCATGTATTGTAAAATATTGAAGTGAATAAAAGTAAAATGTAGTCCTTTTGGCTTTATTACTTGGATGTAAGTCATAAACCGAACCACGTAAAATCTGTCTCTATTTCTTTTGGTTCCGCTTTTCATTTTATATTTTCATATACTTTTGTACAAATTACCACCTTTATATTACTTATCCACATAAACTTTAACTTAATGCAACTTGAACCCTATTTTGAAATTTTAGTTTATCCTATTATTTCGAATTAGTTAAATTTGAAGAATCAATTGATCGCACTCCGGCCCTAAATTCAAAGAACCTACAAGAAAAGGTTAAAGTCAAGTATGAAGATCCTTTTCGGGTGTTTTGGCAAGGGATTACTTTGATGCTTAAGTCAAAGTTGAAATGTGACGAGTATAAGGGAGGCTTATGAGTTTAAGTTTTTTTACTTGTAATACTTTCTTTTAACATAAAGAAAGCTGGGGCAAAGGGTTTTTTTTTTCTTCCCTGGTTTGAAGTTCCCCTCTGCCGGGTTGCCCACCCTCAACTATTCATCACGGGGTAAAAGGGTCTTTGATGTAACGAGTTGATATTTCAATCTCCTTCTATGTAAATGTGTTTCAGTTTCAGGCTTTAGGTTTAAAGAATGAAGGAATAAGACGTCTCCAAAACACTGCGTCTAACTTAAATGGATTTATAGAAACGTTGCGTTTTAACTGCCTCAATAAGAGACAAAAAAATGCATGTTGCGCCTAACTTAAAAAAGGAAAATGCTTGGTGTCTTACCAACTTATTCAATTTGCTTTGTTTTTTTTAAAAAAGTAAAAAAAATAAAAAAATTACTCAAAAGTTGAATGGGGTTAGATGAGTTGGTAAGAGACCAAGCATTTCCCCTTAAAAAATTTATAAAAAAACGCTGCGAATATGTGTAAGAGTACATTTTGAGTTCAATGTGGCCCTCGTTTCTTTTTTTTTTATTTTCCCCACTAATTCCATGCTCAGCCCATGTTTTTCTTGGGTTAGAGTAAGTAATCAACTTTTCCACGTTCTAGCCCACCAAAAATTATAGGGTTGTTCACTCTCCACCTAGATGTGCTATCTTCCTTTGCATCTACCTCCAATTGTCTTCTCAGCACATGTTTTTAATTTTTGAATCATTGAGAGTCAACAATCCTAATCAACATTATTAACTTAATGGAAAAAAAAGAAAAGAAAAAAAAGAGTCAAAAGCTCAACGTCATAGTTTTCGAAAAAGTCAAAACATCTTTCTCCACATTATTAAATAACTTTATTCACTTTTCACTCAAAAAAAAAAAAAAATCAAAACTCTATTTTTATTTTATATCATATCAATCTACTTTTATATCAAAATTTTTAATTTTGACCCTTTAAAACCAAAATTTTGACTTCGCCACTACAATTTCTAGCAATTTTTCTTCTCCAAATATAGATGTGTAGCATTTCCATCCACCAAAATTGTTATACATATACAAGCCACGAGGCAGTGAGTGAGTGGGGGGGGGAGACGGGGACCTTAATTTATGATCCGACAAATGCCCACTTGAAGGTGATTGGGTATTGGGGGCAAGTTGATAAGGACCATCTCCTTAATGTGTACACCTCAAAAGGACCACTTTTGCACGGGGCAGAAAGTGACATAGCTTGAATGCAGCAGGCTGACTAGTGAGCCCTCAAAAGGCTGAGAAACCATATGATTTTTGTTTTGTTCTAAATCCTCTGGAGATTACCATCACTGAGCTCTCGAAAACATACTTATATGGTCCCGGGTTTTGAATGCAAAAAATTTTTCTTTTTCAGAGTGCTGATTTTGTGGACCCTAAATCAGCAGCATGTCCAGGCAATTGGTATTCTAGGTATTTCTATGTGTCATCCCTTTCAATTTTTCTTTTTTCTTTTTTCTTGTGGTACCCAAAAAAAGAAAGCAAAAAGTGTCAATCGAAAAAAAAAAAAAAGAAAAAAGAAGAAGACATTACTATATCATTTCATTTAGAAAAAAAAAAAAGTTTATTTGCTTAAAAATGAAAAATAAGGAAAGAAGATAGGACTCTCACAAATACTTACTAGTTGTTCTATCTCTCACATATCTCATCATACGAATTGGGATTGAGTGTAATTAGTTGTCTACGTTCATGTAATACGGTCGAGGGGCCTCACACCTGCTCGTACAGGTAGGCCTTACATCATGAGCATCTTGAACATGTATTCAATCAGATGTCCTCTCACATTATGTGTCTTTATTATTTATTGTATGGAATAGTGACAACTCATTGCACACAATTCAAACCTTTCATCATACCATATAATTAATGTGTAAGAAAAATTACATTTATCCCCTTTAATCTATCACCCTTTTTGCAATGTCTTTCAATCATTCAATTTGTTTGATGTACCCTATTAATCTACGTAGGGACAAAATTAGAATTTTAGGTTTGGACAGAATAAAACTAGAAAAAAAAATTAAAAAAAAAAAACAAAAGAGAAGACACTTTGGGGGAGGGGGGCTAAAAAGTTAATTTTGGAAGAATTTTTGTAGATTTCTTTTTTTAAAAAATAATAATAATAATAATGGGTCCCGCCCAAGCCCCAACATGATTCCACCGTTGAATTTACTATTGAGGTTGCAATGTACTCCTTCCACCTTCAAAATGACAAAAAAATACTTTTGAGTAAAAAGTCACAAATAAAAAAAGTTATGAAAAGTAACACATGGCCATGGAGGGAGTTAGTGTTTTTTTTTTAAAATAAAAAAAATAAAAAAAAATAAAAATTGTACAATTTTTTATATTATGAAGGTAATCGTTTTAATTTTGCTCGTAAAAAGAAGACATTACAATCCTAATAATAAATCAATGGAGCATATTAATCAAATTAAAAAAAAAAATTAAGAGAGAAATAACAAATTACAAATTAGGAAATAAATCGAGGGATAAGAATGATTTGCCTTATACGTATCTATAACTCTTCTTTTTGAGTTTTGAACATGCATCATTAATTTTCGTGGCTCAAAAGGCCATTGCCACGTTACTAAGTGGGATCCATGTGTTGTTAAAAAAAGGGAAAGTATATTTTTCCAACTTTTTCATCCAACTCCCGTCCAACTTAGTGTAAAAACTTTTTATTTTTTATTTTTTTATTTTTTTATTTTTAAAAAACACAAAGGAGTTGGATGGAAGAGTTGGAGTTGTAGTACACCTCTTAAAAAAATGAAGAAACAACAATTTGTAATGATTACAATTACTCGTCAACTTAATTCCACTAGTGTTGACCCAATTAAAGAAATAATAATGCGTTTACCACAATATATATTTTTAGCATGTAAACGCTACAACATTTGGCCAAAACTCTTTCTAATTGCCGCCACTTCTTCTCCTAATGCATTTGACCTGGCCACTTACTGCATGATCTCAAAACAAGCACTATTGTGCATTAGTTGACTAAAACATTGGAATTATATATGTTGTTGCCCCCCCTTATAATCCCACTACTAACTTGTTTTTTATTGTATTTTGTAACAAGTTTTCCTAAATGCCTTGACAAAGCCATCCCCTTGCAGCCTCCCAATTTCTTATTATGCATCTCTCTATCAATAATAATCGTTTTTTTAAAACTTTAAAAGTTACTGACTCTTTAAATTATCTAATCTTTTTACTTAGTCTCATCGGATAAGATTTTGTATTTGATCTAATGAGAAAACGATAATGTGCGATACACGTTACTCAAAATGGCGATAGCAGCCCGATGCTAAAAAAAAAAAAGGTGTCACAACGGCTCCATGGGAAAAGATCCACGGTTTGGTTAGAGATTTTTTCTTTTTAAGGTATAATTGTGTTTTCATATACAAAGAGTATAATGGACATTTTTACGTCACATGTATCGCACTATTTTTCATTGGGCTTAATAGAAATCCTAATGATAGGGCGAAATGAAACAGATAGATAATTTGGGGGTCAATTTCAACTTTTCAAATTTGATGAGCATTGTAAATTGGATAATAATTTGAAAATAAATGTTTGATGTCATTCTCCTATATAAGATATGTGCAAATCCACCCTTGAATATGTAGAATTCACAGGAAAGATTTAAAAAATAGATGGACAATTGATGTGTAGAATAATGAAACAAAACATTTCTCTAATTTGAAATGGGTAAGAGCACTAAAAGCATATTCCCTTAAATTTAGTGAACCAAGCTACTTTTTGCTTTCATATTCAAATAAACACGACAATAGCTTTCCTTAGAGTATTAGCAATGGTTTATTTAAATTTTATTTGCTTCCCTATATGTAGGGAACACTCTTAAAAATTAAAATAAAAATTAAAAAATAAAAACCTTGCAACAACTTCTCTAGGTGTTCTCTAAACCAAGAAAAACTTAAGGAAACCAAAAGTAATGCTAAAGGGAGAACCTAAGTCTTCGTTGAGTCTTCTCAAAAGTTATGTGGTTTTTAAAATAATTATTGGATCAAAATTTAATAGTCAACTATCACAAGTTTAATGGTCATTTTAAAAGTCACATTACTTTTGAGATGACTCAAAGAGAACTTGAGTCATCCCTTTAGCATTACTCAAGAACTAAAAGTGCAACCCTAGATTTAAAATATCACTTTTGCTTCACTTACCATTATTTTAATATAAAAAAAAATATTTCTCTTATCTCTTTTCTCTATCATTTATTTGAAAAAAATATTTAAATGGCTTATCTTTCCACTAGTATTTATCTAGAAGAATATTTAAATTGTATAGGAAAATGGTAAGGGAGGCTATTGTGGAGTTTATTTGATTAGTTAAACAAAAAGTAACTTAGTTTCCTAAATTTAGGAAAAACCTAAGGGAAGTCATTGCTAGTGCTCTTAGCCTTTCCTTATACTATTTAAATATTTTTCAAATAAATGCTATAACAAAGAGAAAGCCATTTAAATATTATGTCAAATAAATGCTAAGGAAAAAAGAAGAGAGATAAATATTTTTTATATTAAAATAATATTAGAGTACTAGTAGTAGTTTCCTTAAAACCCATTTTGTTCCCTAAATATAGGAAAAACTTCTATCACAGTAGCTTCCCTATAACCTCTTCCATTCCTTAAATATATGAAAAATTTCAAAAAAACCATAAAAAATGACATACAACAACTTCCTAAATATTGGGTTTGCTATAGTTGAACCCAATGCATAGAGAAGTAAAGAGCTTCCCTTTAGCTTCCCTATCTATTATTTTAATCTAAAATATATTTCTCTCATCTCTCATCTTTTTCCCTTTCATTTGGGATTGTGTTGAAATTTTGTAAAAAAAGTGACGGTAACTAGGGAACCTACTTTTATTCCCTATCCAAATATATTCTACAATAGTTTCCCTTATTTTTCTCTATACCATTAAAATTTTACTTTTTTACAAAATACAAATTCTCTACTTATCTTCATTTTTTTTTTTTTTTTTTACAAAATCCTAACATAATCCCCAATGAAAGGCTAAAAAAAGAGTGAGCAGAAATAATAAATAAATATTTTGGGTTAAAATAATAGATAGGAAAGCTATAAGGAAACTCTTTAGATTCCCTATATATTATGTTCAACTCTAGCAAACTCAAGATTTATGGAACTAATAGGGAAGCTGTTGTAGGTTACTTTTTATGAGTTTTTTTGAAAATTTTCTTATATTTAAGGAATGAAGTGAATTATAAGGAAATTGTTGTGAATGCTCTAAAAAAACTTCCTGAAATAGATTCCTTTGATGTTCTATAAACCAAGGGAACACTAAGGGAACCAAGAGTACTACCCTAAATATAAGGTAACACTCTTGGTTCCCTTAACATTATTTTAATCCAAAAATACGTTTTATGTACTCTCTATTTCCTTTATAATTTATTTGATAGAATATTTAAATGGTTTTATCTTTCCTCTCTATTTTTGCTAACATATAATTTAAATAATATTAAATTGTATATAAAATAAAATTTAATATTTTATAGAATATTTAATAGAAGCTATTGTGCAGTTAATTTGAATATGAAAATAAAAAATAGTTTTATTCTCTAAATTTTAAAAAAATATCAGCAAAGTTGTTGCTAGTACTCTTAAGATAAGCTCTTGGTTTCCCTGGTTTAGGGAACATCAAGGGAATATGTTTCAAATGATTTTTTATGAGTTTTTGTACATTTATAAAAATGTAATGAGTTTTAAGAAAGCTGATGTTAATACTTTAAGTATAATTTCTCATCTTCATTTTTTTTTTTTAAAAAAAAAAAAACACGAGTAATTTATATGTATCCATGAAGCATATTTATTATCTATTGGGCACAAGCTAGAACGCCGTAATGAATTTGGCTTAGGTGTAGTTGAAAAAACTATATTAGACTATTTAGATTTAATTTCAAATTTACTAGGATGAAAAGAGAGAAGTGAAACTAAATCTTTTCCATTAGAGCACTAGTAGCAACTTCTTTAAAAAAAAAATTTAGTGTCAAGAACTAAACTACTTTTTGCTTTCATATTTAAATAATGTTCACAGCAACTTTTTTTATCATCTTCATATACTATTTAAATACTAGAAGAAAGAGAGATGAAAGATAATGTTGAGAAGTAGTCCCATATCGTCTGTGGACAAGACCTTTGACATGTTTATAAGGAGTGAGCAACCCTCTCTTATTGAGCCAGTTTTATGGGATGAGTTAGGCCCGCGAATTTCTTCATTGTATCAAAGCCTACCACAATGACGAATAAGCTCGCACTACTTACCATGTGACAAAGACCAGAAAAAATACTGGCCTGCACGTGAGGGATGGTGTTGAAAAATAGTCTCACATAGCCTGTGGACAAGACCTTGAATATGTTTATAAAAGGTGGACAAGCCTCTCCTATTGAGCCGATTTTATGGGATGAGTTAGGTCCATAAATTTCTTCAGATAAATCATTTAAATATTGTTTCAAACAAATGATAGAGGAAAGAGAAATGAGAGATAAATTTTTTATATTAAAATACTTAGAGAAGCTGCAGTAAAAAATTTTTTAACAATTTTTTTTAAACAAAAAAAAAAAAATTGCTACTAATACTTTTATAAAACTACATCCGTTACAAATACACTAGATACCAAGAATATGCCGGTAATCAACATGCCCTTTTTACCTTATTTCATAGTGTCATTATTGTCCTTATCGTTTGAGTAATTATGCTAAGTTATCACAAGGTGAAGTGAAATACTTCCGTCCATTACTTTTCAATCTTTCCCCCACATTGTCTTTATCCGTATTTCTTTAAATTAAAATCTTCATTGGAGAGCTCAATATTTTTAACTCATTTGTTATCATCACAGCATAGCACCCTATTACACTAGACTTTTTCCTAGTTTTGCACTTGCTTCAACGAATCAACAGTAATAGTTAGGTCTGAGGACTTCCCCTATAGTTTGTTTGTTTGTTTGAGACCTATTTGTATTTTTATGGAGACTGAGGCCTTTCATTATTATGAAAGTACGACGACTTCCCTATAGTTTGACTTAAGTCAAAGGGAGTTGAATGTTCTGTTCTTTTTTTAAAAATGATACAAAAAATTTGCAAATTAACCCTTATCTTTTCCTCTCTTGCACAACAAGTAATGTTCATAACATGTGCTATTATTTAACTAAATTACTCGTTCTTTTTCTTTTTCTTTTTTTAAAGAAAAAATATAAAATCATTCCATTGACATCTTTCCTTGTATTTAGCTCTCTAGATATAAAAATGAGTAATGTTTCATGTCTTATTAGAGCATTTAACTCTGTTTAATTTGTCCTACGTGACAAGTATATATATATATATATATATATGAACAAATTAGACAAAAGTTAGAGGTTTCGATAGGACATAAATCATTGCTTTATAAAAATTAGTTAGAAACTTTATGTGGTAAGTAAAAAATACAAATAAGTCTCGACACTTAACTTTTTTCCAAAATCTTGATGAAAACAGTTAGAGTGTCATGTTAGTACCAATCATATTGCGACACGTGGTATTTACAAGAAAAAATAATTAATAAAAAAATATAAAATATACATAGAAAAACAAGAAAAAAAAAAATTGAGAGGGTGAATGAGCCACCTCTCAAAATTATATTTTTTCCTTTTTAAATTATTATTTTATAGTTTCTTTTAGTTTTTAATTTTATTTTTGTTGATACAATATTTTGGACAGTTGGGCAGCGACATAGCTCCTCTTGCAAAAAAGGAAGAGGTCGTTAGAAAGCCTCTGGCCCCGAAAGAACGGGGGCACTTCAATGCCCAAGTCAGTAAAGCCTCTTTGAGAAAACTGAATAGATGTGAGAAATGAGATAATATAGCTTATGTGAGCCCTTACCTAAGAAGCAAAAACAGACCTAAATACAAATGGGGGTAGGCCATGGCCACCCCTTGGTTTTGAAATTTTTTATTAAATATGGCTTAAAATTTGTATTTCAGTCAAAATTTTTTAGTTTGGCCATGGGCCCATATAAAGCAGTCCAACAGTTTTCTGTTTTGTTCGGACCCATTAAAACCAATTCCAATATTTTTAATTTGCATTGGGTCTCTCAAGTCTCAATAAAATATCTATTTTTTTTCTTGTTTTCTCATCACAATTAAAAACTACTACGAAAATAGCTACAATATTCTTCTCAAACACATTATTTAAACTTTTTTTTTTTAACTTTTTGTGCACCTTAATTAATTTAAGAGATTTAAATTTTTCGAGTGTTACAAATTATATCAGATTAAAGAGGGACTCAAAAGAAAAAATGTTTCTAGCTCCAATAGGCATATGACACTTGTCATCTCATAACTTGACACATGTTACTATTAATTACAATTAATTTCACTAAATAGTTGTAATTGAACTCTAAAGAATATTTTTAAATTAATCAATTAATCCTTTAGACATTTCTTATATTTGATATTTGATATTCGATTCCTCCATGACATATTCCGTAGTCAAATTAAAATCAATTATACTGTCACTTTAATTCAGAACTTCTTATTCTTGAGTACCCAATTTAATCACATGATTATTTTCTCACTTGTGAAATATTTTTTTTCATCAAGTATAGTTATTTTAGTAAGTCACAATAAAATGCCTTGACAAAGGACAGAAAATAATCATTCTATTAAATCTATCTTTAAGGAAAAATTTCTTATCTTTTTTATCTAGTTAAATGATTTGAATTTCTTCTTAAGGATGGAGTTATCATAATGCTACATATGATCACTCACTGCACCGAAAAATTAGGCCGCAGGAAGGTCTCACTCATAAATACATCAAAGTAATCTATACTTGACATTTGAACCTGCAACCCCTTCAAGATTTAGAATTAATATCATAAAAGTCTTAAAGTTTCACACTAATCTTTTTGACAATGTTTGAAGGAATGAGAACTCCGGTAGTTCGTTTAGTGCATTATATTCATAGATTGGAGCAAGATTTTTTGAGAACAGATTGCCCATCTTCTGGGACAAGGGACGGAACAACCTCTCAATCTACAGCCTTATATCTTGAAATTGTCAATTAGAAGTCATCACTTCACATGATCCAGATAGATCATTATAATTTATATGTTACAGTCTCATTAAATGGAATTCTCAATTCCTTTACTTGACTGCGAACATAAGATTTAAGACTACAGGGTTTATGATCTAAGATCTTATGTGTGGTAATTTTATTACTCACACCATAAACCATATTCAATGTAATCTTATAACCATTTACATGCATATGATAAACAATGATAATAAAGTAATTAAAAGCATGTAAATAGGTTATAAACCCAATGCTCAATAAATATCTCAATGAATAATCAACTTTTATTCTATTTAAATCAACATATCTTATAAACTAATTGGAGTTTATGGTACTATTCTTAACACTTTAGTGACCATTCCTAACAGTATGGTCGTTATAGCTAGTTGTAAGAATGTTATTGCTGCTCTCCAATTATTACTAATGAAAGAAAATATAACGATTTTTCTTATTTTTTGAGAGAATCAACATAACTGATTCAGCTGCCTAAAATATTTATCGCAAATGATTAGATTGATATGGTCGTTAAAGTTAGTTGTAAGAATGTTATAACTACTTTCCAATTATTACCAACACAAGGAAACATAACGGTTTTTCTTACTTTTTGAGAGAATCAACATTACAGATTCATCTGCCTAAAATATTTATATGGTCGTTAAAGTTAGTTATAAGAATGTTATTGCTGCTCTCCAATCATTATTAACGCAAGAAAACATGGTCATTAAGGTTAGTTGTAAGAATGTTATAACTACTTTTCAATTATTACCGACACAAGAAAGCATAACGGTTTTTCTTAATTTTTGAGAGAATCAACGTAACAGATTCATCTGCCTACAATCTTTATCAAATGATTATATTGATATGGTTGTTAAAGTTAGTTGTAAGAATGTTATTATTGCTCTCCAATCATTACTAACGCAAGAAAACATAACAGTTTTTCTTAATTTTTGAAAGAATCAGCATAACAGATTCATCTACCTACAATATCTGTATCAAATGATTATATTGATATGGTCGTTAAAGTTAGTTGTAGGAATGTTATTACTGCTCTGCAATCATTACTAACGCAAGAAAACATGGTTGTTAAAGTTGGTCGAAAGAATGTTATAACTACTTTCCAATTATAACCGACACAAGAAAACATAACGTTTTTTCTTAATTTTCGAGAATCAACGTAACAGATTCGTCTGCCCAGGGGTGGAACCAGCTTTGCCCTAGTGCCCCCTCTGTCCCTCTAAATTTAAAAAATGCCTCTAAAACTTAAAAACTTTCTCTAAATTTTATGTGTTTTATAAAATGGACACCAAATTATAGTTTGTTAGTTTGAGCCCCTCCTAAATTATAGTTCCGCCGCCAAAAATATTTATATCAAATGATTAGATTGATGTCGTCGTTAAAAATAGTTGTAAGAATCACTACGATTACTATTCTCTTAATAACGCAAGAAAACATGATTTTTCTTAATTTTTCAAAAAATCACTATAACATATTGACCAGTCTAAAATATTTATCTCAAATGATTAGATTGATATGATCGTCATTATTTTTTTTTTCATTGTTATATTTAGTTGCAAGAATGTTATTATTGCTCTCCAATTATTAAATCCAAATATTCCTATTGATATTGAATCGAATGAAATCAAGAATTATAAGTATTTCCTTGACTGGAACTCATCCAAAAGAAGCATTTTTATCAAGTAATTTCTCTTATTGACCATAGATGTTAAGGGGTGTTCGTCGGTTAAGTCGGTGTCGAAAATAGCATTTTCGCGTTTCGCCAAATTACAGTCGGTAATGTCGGAAATTGTACCAACTTTATCGCATGTAGGCTTGTTTCGCCTAACGACATTACCGCATGTAGGCTTGTTTCGCCTACCGACATTACCGACTTTGTCGGTAATTGGCGGTCGAAAATATCGGTTGAATCGGACCAAGTTTTCGGTTCGGTTGGGTTGGCCCATGCGCTTTTTGGGCCAAATTTCAGGTTATGACCTTAAAGCCTTTGCGTTTTTTGGGTTGAAAAATAGGTTTTCTAATATGGTCATTTTAAAAAAATGTTGATATTTTCAAAATGTAATATAACCCAATAATATAAAAACCTGTTTCAAATTCACATTCTCATAATTAATATTCACAAACCTATTAAGTCGGTCATTTACATTCTCATAGTGACATCATAAAACACTTTCAAAAAATTTTACAAAAAAATTCTTACAAAGTGATGTGGCACAATATAATTATATTTCTCAAAATTTGAATTTTTCTCATTCCCAATTGTATTGATTATGAGAATGTGAATGTCGGTTAAAGTCGGTAGGCGGTCGGTACAAAACCATTTTCGCCTACCGACCGATAAATGTCGGAATAAATTTTTTTCTTCCGCCTACCGATCGTCAATGGACGGTAGGTGGTCGGAGTCGGTTGAAACTCGATCGGTACACGGTCGGTAGGCGGAAGGCGGTGAACTTGCACACCCCTAGATCATGTTAGGGAACATAAGGAATTGATCCATAAAAGAAGGAGATAAATGTTATTTAGAAGAAATTATGGGAACAAACGTAAAATTCAATTTTAAGAGAAACGAAAGGAAATAAAGCAACAACATCATAAGCCATAATAAGCCAATGAGAGGGTTTTATTTATTTAAGGTTAGCAAAAACTTACATGGTAACAAAGTGAGTTTACCAGAAAACCTGTCTAACTCGCTAATCACTATCCCTTTCTTGTTTAGTTCCCCGTCCAAATCAGATTCAAAACTCCATATATAACTGAAAAATGATAAGATTTTATCAAAAGAGATCGAAAGGCAATTACCAAAAAGGAAACAGAAAACAATTAAAGAAAAGAAATGATAGGAAAAAAAAACAGAAAAGAAAAAGAAAAGGAAAAGGAAAGCACCCTGCAAAATGCAGAGCATGTAGTGAGAGGCTGCCAGCAGGTTTTTATTAACCCCCGCCCTTTTCTCGTACTCCTCCTATATTACCAGATATTATGTAGTTATTTGTTTTTATACATTAAAATAGAACATTGAATCTACGCGCTCAGTGGGAGTGTATTGTTTCGAGATCTTGTTAAGTAGCATCGGTGAGAGCTGCAATTTCGCCGGAAAATCGCCTTGGGATTTCTTGGTTCTGAGAAAATCTCCTGTCGGGGAGTCTTCCAAGAGGTGCTTCATACACCCCCTCCTGGCGCATTTTAGCCTTCCCTATACCTTATCGGTTCTGGGTTCTCTTTCCTCGTAGTAAAAAATGCCAACGTATTATTAGGATTTAGGATTGAAATTCTTTTTCCAAAAAAAAATCATTTTGTGAATTTTCTCTGAATCCCGTAGGAAAGCTTTGAAACGTCATGCTGGTTATTGATATTCTACTAGCGTGTTTTTTGATTGCACGTTTTGCTCCTCTATTTTTGCAAACCATTCGTATCAGTTGAAGGTTTTTATGGAAATCTTTACTGGGTAGGCCAAGTTTCAAAATTATATCTGGGATTTGCATGCACATAGGCTCTAGAAACCCACGGAATCTGAGAGATAAGCTCTAATTTATTCAGGGTTTCAGAGTCCTTCCAAAGTACCAAAATCACCTCTGAATTTTTCCAAAATTTTATGTTTCTCAATTCTGTCTGAATTGCTTTCATTGCTCAGTTTCTTGTTTTCAAACCATAGACTGGAATCGGAAACGCTCAGCATCTAGCAGTCCTGCATGCATTAACTTCCACCATCCATTTGTCACTTCAATTTTTTTGTTTCCATCTTCTGTGTTTTGCTATAATTATACCCATTTCACTGCTCTGCATTCACTCAAGCTCATAGCAGTGCATACTCTCTTTTCTTCAATACCCTGTTTTCCAACTCTGTTTCTTCTAATACTATGGCTAAAATCACGAGTGTTTTCTCAATGAGGCACTTCTTCGTGCTCTCTCTGGCATTTAATGTCAGTCTAATCTTGAGGATTATGTACGAGAGAGAACAGGGCCTTACTGGCTTCCCTTCCGAAACTCAGAAAGGCCAAATTACCCAGAGGACGCGTTTGTCCTCGTCTTCTTCTTCCTCTTCCTCGGCCGCTACTACTTGGACTGAGGATCAAGATGGCATGGAGAGAGTTATCAATCTCGACCAGTAAGTGTTTTAAGTTAATATCATCCTTTCTATTGTTCAGAACAAAAAAAAAGTTATTCTATTTTTGTGTTTGTTGAGTTCATATCATAATATCAAATACTTCCAGTGAAGCTTCTAAGTGTAGCACTGACCTCCCTTGTGGTTCTTGCTATATCTCTTTTTATCTCATTATCTCTTTTTATCTAATTTTTAAATTTATCATTAGATTGATAAATCAAATGGATGAAAGCTATTTACCTTGTCAAGTTCTATTCTTTTGTAAATTTTTTTCGGGGAGGGGGGTTCATGAATTTATTTTTAGCTAGAAAATAAAAAAGGCCAGGGCCAGGGGCATAATTGTGAACCAAAAATGTCCAGATTTTGGGATGGGGAAGTAGTAGGTAAGCAATGATGCATCTCAAATCCAAGGGGGTCCTTGAAATGTCAAAAACCTGAGGTGATGTCAGTGATATTTTTAAAATCATCATGGGGGTAATTCTTTATTTATTATCTTCAATTTTTTACATACTTCTATTGCTTTGCTGCCTCTCTGAAACTGTAAGGCTGCTGCTGGGATTCCTAACGTGCACTGGGGGGTGTGGGGGGGCTTACGTTGTCCAGTAAAAGAGTACTCTGCTGGCTTTGGAATTTGCCAGCGTCGACAAAGACGGGTCCTTCGTTGTTGGCTGAGATTTTCCATGGTGATTGGTGGATGTTAAGAGTGGGGAGAGTCGCGAGACCCTTGGGACTCGATGGCTCCTTTTTTTTTTGTCATTTCTCTGTTCCCAAGTCTGGGGGGCCTGCTGCGCGTTAGTGCTATTCCTAGATTCTAACATGCACCATAGGTGGTGGTGCTCAATGATATTTGACCAACGCCATCATTATGTACCTAAGTTGTGGACCTCAATAGCAACTTGCAGACCCCTAACAATCTCTCTTGTAGGCGGCACCGGCCAGCCGCTACAATCAGTTTTATTGACAGCGTTCTTGCATTTGAGGCTGTAACATGGATTGTTGCAAAAATAGTGTTATTTTGTGGGTGTTTGATTTGGTTTCTCTAACTTCTTTCTTTTGTATTACTTTTATAAAAAGAAAAAAAAGTTGGAGACCCGAGGTGCATGTCATAGCACTATTGCACGATAGGGGCTTATGAGTAGATGCATGCTTTTGGCCTGTGGGAGCCATGTGGCTTTGTGCACACAGCCATCGGACACCCTTTTGGCCTTTGGCATGAGGTAAAAGAGTTAAAGCCTGCTTGATATCGTCTTTGAAAATAGAGGTGCTAAAAAGAGTTTTTTTTATCCAAAGTTTTATTTTTAAGCGTTTTTTCAAAATAGCATTTTTAAAGTTTTTGTTTTTTTTTATCAAAAAGATAACTTTTTTTTTGTATTAGAAGTACTTTTTAAACTTTTTAAAGTAATCTCAAACAAACTCTTAAAGTCATCCTTAAGATGCATGAGATCTAGAGGACTTTTGGCCGCCCAAACTTTTCAATCCCTCGATTAGACGTATATGGAAAAGTGGGATTGCCTGGATCTACCCATTTTTGTGTGTTCTATGTAGATATAAACCTTTCTTTGGTCTTTACCTGTTAGCACTTTATTACAGCACATTGATCTTTCTTAATGTATGTTTTCTAATCAATCAGGCTGTCAGACGACAGACAGGGACCTACAATGCTGCCATCCCCATACCTACCTCCATGCAAATTTAGAATCCCATTGCTTTGAGTCTTTTCCACCTCTCTCTATATGCGAGTGACAGTTTTTACATTTTAATTTTTACTCCTTTAATTTTAGTTTTTACATTGGAAAAGTAAACTTTTCCTTAATTTTATTAGTATAACATATGTACGGTATACTTGGGCGACACCAAGTACAATAAATACTCGACAGATTTGAAAATATTTAACCATTTTCTAATTCTTTAACATGGTATACTGCATTTTGACATGTTATTTTATAATGTTTTCAACAGGGGCGATCCCACTATGTATGAACAGTATTGGCAAAAAGTGGGCGAGAAAACAACGATTGTGATCCGAGGGTGGCAACATATGAGCTACTTCTCGGATGTGAGCAACATCTGTTGGTTTTTGGAGCCGGAGCTAGCCAAAGAGATTGTTCGAGTCCATCGGGTGGTCGGCAATGCTGTCACCGACGGCCGTCACATCGTTGTTGGTACAGGTTCATCGCAGCTGTTTTTAGCTGCTCTTTTTGCTCTCGCTCCACGCGATGGACCTGAACCAGCCAGCGTGGTCTCTCAGGCCCCATACTATTCTGTGAGTGTTGTATATAATTTTCTTTATATGCTTGAACCAAGGATAAAGTATTAATTAAATAATTAAATTTATCTTTTTTTATCGAATTAAGCTTTTGAAATAAATGAATGTTCTAAATTTTCCTCTTTATATGTTTGGTGAGTTCAAATTTTGTTTTCGTCAATTTAACTTTCATTTCGGCTTCGAAAAGAGAAGTTCGAACCTACACATAAAAAGAGTTAAATCATTGATTAATTTATTAAATTTATCCCTTCTTAGGTAAGGGGTAATTTAACGTTGATAATCTAAGCGGTATTCCCAATGTTTATATATATATATGAGTAATTTAATCAATTTGCAAGGTGGGCATGCTGATATTTCCTTTTCGAACATCTTTGCATTTATGGAATGGTTGTAATAATGCTTCTCTGCATTAGTAGTAGCGTGACATTTGTTTCTCCTGTACTACTAACATTTTCAGCTCTTAATTAATTACTCTGATACTTGACTTTGGCATCGCTTTAATTTTCTGCACTTTCTGACGCACTTCATTTATGCTTCCCTCCCCTTTTTTTTTTTTAGTTTTTTAAAGAATGCTTCCCTGTCTTTTATTCTCTTTTTCTCATGCTTTAACCAATGCGTGCTGACACATAACCCGACTCAAACCCAATTCACTAGGCCCTCACAAATGCACATGGAATTTTCTTTTAAATGGTTGTTGATACATTCTTTAATTGTATTTGCAGATCCATAAAACCTATTTAAAAGAAGGAATTCCTTGATTGTACTCGAACTTTTAAGTCAAACTACCCCTAATTAATTAATAGCAAATAAGTCAACTCTTTTGCATAACAAGAAAGCCTTTAGGGCTTGATAGATTCCTTCATGCGCACTCTGCTCTCTAGTTTAATACCAATTTGTTTGATGATTCTAAAGATTCTGTTGCATGTACACAGAATTACATGATATGACAGAATCAAGCCCATATCTTTTTTCAGATTTTGTTTGGCCCCTAAGAAACAAGAAGCTCGCAGATTTTAGTGTAAACTTTAAACAATAGTCTTACTTGGACTGTCTTCTACTCCTGACCTGTGGACCTAGGATAACATATGACACTCTTATGTGCTTGTACATGATCTTATTTTTCCAAGATGCAATTGATTTAAATTTAGTGACCTAGAGCCACTGAAACCCTGATACTCATAACTAGTCTCTTTAGGGGCCTATCGAATTTAAAGCAGAGGACTTTTTGTAGTTTGATGAAGATACTAGGGGTTGTTTGGTAAATAGTTTTGTTGTGGATATTTTGTTGAAATAAGAAGTGATTGATGTGATATAAAGTAAAAATGAGTTTTGAATTTTTTGTGAGAGAAAAGTGAAAGGAAGTTGTTTGATAATAGTTTTGAAAAGATGATGAATTTTTTTTTTTTTGGAAGAAGTGAAAATAAGTGAAAAATAGTTCTCAAACGAGGTTTCTGGCTTGATTTTGTATTCTGCACCGGTGAAGACTACATCTCTAAGATATGTTAATTGGCAATTGACTTGAAATACTTGCAGTCGTACCCATCCATGACGGACTGCCTTAAGTCAGGCCTCTACAAATGGGCAGGAGATGCGCAGACCTACAGTAAAGAGGGGCCGTACATTGAACTGGTCACTTCCCCCAATAACCCTGACGGCAATGTCAGGCGATCTGTGGTCAATAAAAGTGAGGGGACATTGGTTCATGACCTTGCCTACTACTGGCCACAATATACTCCAATATCTTCCCCTGCAGACCATGAACTGATGCTGTTCACCGTCTCAAAGAGCACTGGGCATGCAGGGATGCGCATTGGGTAAGCTGATCATATCAAGATAATCATATTAGAAGCCGTATTTGGTTTCTGCTGAATCTATTTGTTAGAATAAAAATTAAATGATTAAATTATCTTTTCCTAGCAGAATAAATGATTGTTTAACATGGTATATATCAAAACTAAAAGTCTTAAGTTCGATCATTGTCTCTGGCGTTCACCTATTATTTCAATTAAATATTATACGTGTTAAACCTCACTTATTAAGTGAAAGGTGATTTAACACTACTGTTTGAATGCTAGTAAGTGCAATACTTATGTGAGGTAACAAACTACTCCTAACCATGATGCAGGACATTTCTCATAAAAATGGCAATGGAATAAAAAGTGTTTAACCACTGCATTAGATGGTTCAACACTATAACCATATGAACTTTCTACCTGTGATTTTATTATGTAGCGGTTGTTTAAAGCTGTCTTAATTCCTAAGGGGTGATGGTCATATGAAAGCATGTATTGAATGGTTTCTATTTCCAAAGTTTTCACTTGTACACTTTCCAGTTGGGCTCTTGTGAAGGACCAAGAGGTCGCAAGAAGAATGATCAAATTCATTGAGCTCAACACAATAGGCGTGTCCAAGGATTCACAACTCCGGGCTGCCACGGTTCTAAAAGCTGTTTCTGACAGCTCCGAACATGCTGGCAACTGGGATGGAATTGAATCCTTTTTCGAGTTCAGCTATCGCGTCATGGCGGAGAGGTGGAAGCTGTTGAGGGAGGTGGTGAAAGGCAGCGGAATGTTCAGTCTGCCTGAATTTCCTCGGGCACATTGCACCTTTTTGAACCGGGTCTTTGAGCCTCAACCTGGTAATGATCCACCAACTGATTAGGTGCATGAGTTTCATATTTTACAGTTTAGTAAGGTTATGTCAAAGGGTGACACATATTCTTTTTATACTCTTTGCAGCTTTCGCATGGTTGAAGTGTGAGAGAGATATAGATGACTGCGAAAGCTTCCTGCGAGGGTACAGGATCTTGGCTAGAGGGGGAAAGCACTTCGGGGTTAGCCCAAAGTATGTGAGGGTCAGCATGCTGGATCGTGACAACAATTTCAATTTATTTGTAAAAAGGCTGTCTACCATCCAGTTATGACCTCCGTGGATCCTGCTGTAGCCAATGTTGTGGGAGAAATTTTGGGTGAGAGTAATGCTACAAATTCTTTGACGTAACAGTGAAAATTACAATTAAATCTAATGGTAATTTTTACAGATACGCTGGGGAGTGAAGACTAAATGTGTGTAGTATAAAAGTCGGGGTTGACCAATTCATGTATCAGGGGTTGGGGTTTGGCCAATTCATGTACATTACAAATAGAAAGCATTAACAATTTCTTTTTTTGATCTATTTATGATTTTACTCTATTTATTTCTTGTGGTTTATGGCACTTGCTAACACAACATGGAGTATCCAAATGTAGAAAGGCCTAGAGGGCCCGGTCAATGGCTCGTCGGTTATGTTCAAAGGCAGCCCCGGCTCAGGCCCTTACCAAGCAGCATACACACTGAAACCATTCCCCTTGCACTCGTCTCAAACAATAATTAATTTTATGAGGAATACTATCCACCTTATTATTGACTCCTCGTCAATCTAAAATTACACAATAAAGGAAGGAGCCATTGGTAATACTCTCTTAAAGAAAAGTAAGATATGAGCTTTAAATGTCTTGCCATTTCAAACCCACTAGGATGTATGCACTGCATTCAATATGATCCACGCGGGTTACACCCCTCCTAAATACGTGACAAGTACTTTAAAATATTATATATTATATATAAATAAAAATTTACAAATTTGGGACCTTTAAATATTTTAAAAGATTATTTACAAAATCCTCATCACTCCTAGATAGAGAAAGGAAGAGAGATAGAGAGGGTTTCTTCGAGGATTATTCCTCAAATCTTGGAGAGGCTTCTACTTTAAGGTATTAAGCATAACCCACTCTAACCTTCAGTTTTATGGATGCTTCTTTTACTCTAATTTTCGTAACTAAACATGCTTACCTTCTTTTCTAATTGCATGGTTAAGATTTGATACTTTATATGAGGATTTATAAAACCTTCAAGATAGATTTTTTTTTTTTTGGGTAAAATAGTGATAATACCTCTTACATTCCAAAACTTCAAAATACATTTTCATGATTAATTAGTCATGGGTTACGATTTTGGAAATAAAATCTAAACAACAATAACGTTTTAAAGTTATGTGTGAATTTATGATTGATTAGAACATTCTTGCATGATAGGTGAAGTATATTAGGGTTTTTGAGAATATTAGGAGTCTTGTTTAAAGCTTGAGATTATGTTTTATTAGAGAGTTTTAGTTATTGTGCATGTTATAGCGCATTGAACACTCGACCCTGAGGATCAAACGATTGATTCATGCTATAAAGGATAATTAGGGTTTATTTGCACGATTAGGGTTTCACGTGTAAGATTAAGATTTCTAGTAAGGAATATATCTATATTAAAATATGATTTGCCATGTCGTGAAGTTAAGTTTTTCGAGATTAAGGATGAGTGGTTGAGGTAAATAAATTCATACAGAACAATTAAATTCTCTTAATATACAAATGCGATATCTCTCGCTATAAACTATGATATATTTTATGCATGCTTTTTACTCAAAAAAATTATGTTGTGAGCCAAATGTTTCATTGAATGATTATAATTGCAAATAATAAATGAGTTATGATAATTGAACTTATGTCATGTGGATCGTCATGTACGGATGGTGGACACATGGGTATAAAGGCTTAATCCTATGGTCTAGAGATTTATGTTTATAGGTTGGCCTTGAATCCAATAGTTTTATAGGTGACTGAAACAACCATGTTTGAGTGGTAGTCACATAGAAGACATTGTTAGTAGTGTGGATCATCCGAGGTTTAAATCTGATTGGGCCACTAGCGATGACGATATGCATGCTTCACCAGGGCACTGGTATCGTACTAGAGGTCCCTCGGGAGAATGCAAACCTTATCGAAAAAGGGGTTAAGAGTTTGAATATACCATATTAAGGAAAGTTATGATTATGTATATTTATATATAAGATTTTCCATTAATATGATTTCTGCATTAAATAAAATGTGAATTGTCCATGGAATTATGCTTACTCTATTTCAAAAGAAACTTTTTGGCATAATAACGGAGGCAACACTTGTCAATTTTGCAAAACCCATGACACTCTCAATTACCAAAGTTTAAATTTTGATACTTATGGCTCATGGTATAACAAGTTCTGTGATAGTTTTACTTACTAAGTTATGAACTTATACAATTATTTTTTTATATGTGAAACACTTCAGTGTTTTGCAGATTAGCAAGTTTACTAGACTGTTGGGTTTGCTAGGCTGAAGATACCAAGCGAATGGCTCATTTAGTGAGATTTGGATAGTATAGTCAGATGATGTTGATTATTGTAGTTATATTTTTTAGAAGCTTTGTATTTGCATTCATGATAGTGATTGTTATTGATTGAAGATAATTTAATTGTGGCTGAAATTATTCTTTTCCGGTATATTTTACTTTAATAGCTAGTGTTTAAGGTAATAAATCCAGCTAATTACAAGTTAATTAGTACGGAAGCACTACGGGTAACACTTTAAGTTAATTATATTGATTAATTAATTTAGGGAGGTGATAGTATAGTATCAGAACATTCGGCTATGCAGACCACATGTGTTGAGCTGAGCATAAGAAACGATATGACTAGGTATGAATTGTGAAAAATCAGAGCATAAGAATAGAGTTAGGATGTCATAGCAATAAGATTTGATCGATCGGAGTGCAGCCTAATTGCTTGAACTGTTTGGTAGAGATAGGTTCGATGAGTACCTAGGACAAGGCTAACCAATTGTCTGGTTGCAGCCAGAAAACTTCAGCTTATCAGGAGACGTGGATTGTTTGGATGCCATGAGATCTTGTAACGAAAATTCGTGACTAGTCGGCGGGATTGGGATTGTTTGCCCCGAACTACGATCCACCGAAGGCAACATGGAAACGAAAGACCGTGACAGTAATTCCAGATTTTCCACCTGGTTGCGTACCACTCGCTTCGTGCAACTAACAGAAGGAGGAGAAAGACCCGAGCTATGAGACAGCTAAGGCAGGAGGTTCTGGTAGTGGACCTGCAGAAGTGAAGTGGAAGCGTTGCAGCATATCAGCAGTGAGGGACATGTCGCCGATTCTGGATTGAACAATCCCCGTCGGAGTGCGGAAAAGAGGCGTACGTGTAATACCCAAGGCGTTAAAGTACGATAGCATCTTTTATGTTGTGTATATCGATCGAGTGCGCTGAGATGGAGAAGGAAGAGGTGAAATTGCTTAAGGTGGGGGCAAAACAGAAGGACAAGCACCAATATGGAGCAGCTTTTCTCTCAATGATCGAGGAAGATCACGCGACAATGGTTAAAGATGAGAAAGACCCATTTGAGGATTCTGCTGTGGAGGACATTGACATGACACTGGCAAATGCCAAATGCCAACCAAAGGATCGACGTTTAGATTATCTGTAATTAGTAATAAATAGGACACGCATGCGCACCGTTTAGTTAGATTAGGGTTGGCAGCTTAAGTAGTGGTAGCACTGTTTTGAAACGTCAACTTTTTTTTTTTTTTTTTTTTTTCCTAATTGAATGGGGAAAAAGGGATTATAGAGGTGAATCTTTACAACTTCTTATCCGAATGGACGAGAGAATGGGAGATCCAGTGTGAATGCTTCCAAAAACAAGATTGGAAGCGGCCCATTTAGCTAACACGTGTGCTCTATAATTAGCACATCTAGACACTTTTGAAGCAATCCAGCTTCGAAAGTTGGAGAGGCCTAAGCTAACATCAGAAATACAATTAGCAATAGTCCAAGAGGAAAACAAAACAAGGCTATTCACAGCAAGAATAACCAATAAGGCGTCACCCTCAAGATGGAAATGATTTCCACCAGAAGAGAGGACTAATTGGGTTGCCAAAAGAGCTGCTGAAGCTTCGCCAGAAAGTGCATTAGTTGAGAACAATTTTTTTGTAGCAGCAAGGATAATGTTGCCCAATTCGTCACTAATAACAGCTACTGCTACGGCAAAAGACCCCTGGACAGCAACGTCAAAATTACCTTTAATGTGCCCCACCGGAGGAGGAGACCAAAGAGAGGGTAAAGCTGCATCACGACAAGCTGCACAATGAGAATCCAGAGAAGAGAAGATTTGGCGAATGGCTGATGAAGGAGTGGGCTGAATATTTTCATGCACCAGCTTATTCCTGGTGTGCTTAATGCTTTCTAAATTTCAAGAACTTGTTTTAAGTTTTTTGTTTCTTGAAATAAGACTGTCTTTTCCAAAAGGAATTTGAAGCGCTTTATCATTTCGATGGATTAAAAAAAAATTATAGGGTTTCTAGGGTATCAATCAATTGATGCAGTGTCGATCGTTCAACCGAGCCTCGAAAATTTGACAATACCAAAAACATAGTAAGTCTGATTTCATAAACCAATAACCATTTCAAACCCCATTCTCTCAAAAAGTTTTTCTTTCAAAGTGATTTTTCGGCCATCTCTCTCAATTTCTTACCAAATCGTTTGAAGATTCAAATGGATATTGGAAGATTTAAAGAGCTATGAAGTATTTGACCCGTTATTTCTTAAAATTCATGAGATTTCATTTTTAGGGTTTTGGGGCTTAATGTGGAGTTGTCCATCCCTTTGACTGTTTTGTTTTCTTGTAATTGTCCATTTTTCCTCTCCCCGTTATTGCTTAGTTAATAAAAAAAAAATGCATAACCAAATGGGTAGCTTTTACAAAAATCTAAAATCATTTCTCACGGGAAAATGGGAGACTCTTTCACCGCACAGAGAGGGAGGGAGCAGTCGTGTATTTTAAAATCCTTTCTTGCTTCCCCAAACAAAACCAACTCCCATAATGAAGCTCACATTCACAGCCAACGAGAGCATGAAGAAGTGCCCTACAGAGTCAGGTTTTTGTAACAGGATGATAGCAAAAGGAGTGCCAAATCATACACAAACGCTAAATGAAATCCTGCCATTCAATTTCACAACAAAAATGATTGATTCCTAAAAATTTGATTAAACAAACTTTTTGCCCCAAAGGAACTTTTACATTTGAACAATGACAAAAGCAGATACGAAGAAACAACACCACAGAACAGAACCCCCGTTACACCAAAATTTTGGGAAGAAACTTTTCCCAAGCCATATACTATATTTACGACATTTAAAGTGGCAACACTTTTTTTACATTAGTCTTAGTTCATATTCACCAGCCGTTGTTATGTATCTCACCCATGGAAGAGCCTGGTATCCACTTTTTTCGATGATTTTGAGGTAACGAACCTGCAAAAAACCGAATTCATATGAGCACATTAATTATAATCCATCATAATTTCATCATTGCACTTATTATTACTGAGCAGAACCACAAAGGACAGCACGGCTCATCTAAAATCTCGTTTGCCCCAATTTGTGCAAGCTTTACCTTCCACAAGCAAGATTACTTTTAATCATCCTAAAATATAGCTAATTTAGTAGTTGTTCATGATGTTTTTCTTCAACTTGGCATACATGCAAGTGTTGCCCGACACTCAGAGTGCTCCACCCCATTCACCCCACCCTAAATCTGTGGGACAGCCTCCCTGTCTGTCTCAACAAGAGGCTAACATAGAAGGCAAAAACAATCACAGTATGGTGACACCCCTACATAAATGTTAGCTAGTTCTTTTGTTCTTATCAGAATATATTGAAAAGTGGCAAACGTGGGTGCAACCAAAGTACAGAAGGGGCAACCCCAAAGAAAAGAAACAATCCTTACTAGTTCTTCAATTTTACTCTAGTTTTATTACAGGGAAACTGTCCCAAGTTTTTCCTTTACAACAGATATGGACTCGAGTTTCTAATTTTGACAATTATAGTCATGAGTTTTGCTCGAGTGACAAATATGTCCCTTCGTCGTATTTACCATCCAGTCTTTAACGAAAAACTTGCTGCCTGTCATTTGTGCATGTTAGACCAATGAAAAAATGGCACGAATACACGTCAAATTGTCATATAGATAATTATGCCATCTTTTTTTTTCCAAAAAAAAAAATAATAAAAAGCTGAAAAAAGAGGGGTGGAGATATACCACACTACCACCCTCTACCCCACAAAGGGAGGCAGTAGGGGTGGCTCCACCTCCACCCACCTCACAGAGTGGGTGGTTGGAGTGGAGATCCACCCCACAAAGAGGCACGGGTGGAGCGCTCTACCCCCACACACCTCTATAGGGGTGGCTCTCCACCCCTACAAAGGGGTTGATGGGGGTGGCTCTGCTTCTACCCACCTCACCCCCACATAGGGAGCAGTGGGGCAGCCTCACCCGCCACCCCTACTAGGGTGGAGATCCACCCCCACAAAGGAGGTGGTGGGAGTGGATATCCACATCCATGAAAGGTAGGGTTGTATTTGAGCCGAGTTGAGTCGAGTATTGAATGTTCAAGTTTGACTCATTTAATTTTATTTCGAATACGAGTCGAGTTCGAGCTTATCATCGAACTAGATATTCTGTTTAAGCTTGTCTTATTTATTTTTCGAACAAATTTAAGCTTGTTCACGAGTGGCTCAATTAACATATTCATTTCTTATATAAAGTAAATATCATAATTGTTTATCTTTTCATAAATCCATACTAATAATTAATTAATTGTTAAAATTTATCAATTGAGTTAATTAAATACATTAACTTGAATCTTAAATAATCAAATTTTGAGTTTATATGTATGTTTCATAACAGGTATATAAATTCATTATGTACATATACAAACACACATACATACATAGTCACAAAAATACTCATGTACACACAAATATCTAATACTATCACATTAATAATAATTCAAGTTATATCTATCATATTAGGAAATAATTCTCTTTTACTTTAGATGTTCTTATTGCTAAATTAAAATGACACTAAAAAAAAATTGTAAAGATAAAGTTATACGACTTTATATAAGCTTATTTGAGCCGAGCCAAGTTTATACAAGTATGTCTCGTTTTTATTCGAACATATTATTGTGTTCTCAAACGGCTCATTTATTATTCGAACCGAGACCGAATCGAGTTTAACCGAGTCGAACCGAGTCAAATTCACGAGCAGCTGTGCTCATCTTACACCCCTAATGAGAGGGGGTGCAGCGCTCCACACCCGCATGCCTTTGCACAAGTGGATCTCTCCACCTCCGGTCCACTATGGGGGTGGGCAGGGATGGCACCACTCCCATCGCCCCCTCTGTGACGATGGATCTCGTGAAACCACCAACACTGCCCTTTCTGTGGGGTGGTTTCTCCACGCTTGTAGAGATGGATAGGGGTGGAGCCACCCCATCGACCCCTCCGTGGGGTGCATCTCCATCCCCATCGCCTCCTTTGTGAGGTGAGTGAGGTGGAGCAACCCCACCACCCCTTTGTTGGGGTGGAGCCATCCTCCAACGCCTCTCTCTATGGGGTGGAGGGTGGCGATTGGGTGGATCTCCATTCCTCTCTATTTTTTTTTTCAAAAAAGAAAAAAATTGGCTTAATTGCCTGCATGGCAAGCTGACTGGTATCTGGATACACATGTGACGTTTTCATTGATCTAACATGAACAATATGACAGGTGGCAAGTTTTCCGTGACTCGATGAAAAATTTGACAAAGGGACCCATTTGTCACTCAAGCAGAATTCAGGACTTCAATTGTCAACATTAGAAACTTAGGTCTTTATCAGAGGCAAAATCCCTTTATTAAATTTACATTCCATATGGTTAGTCCATCCTGCTATTTAAACGTAATTATTCTGAAGCATCTCTGCCCAGTTGTGACTTATGAGGTTAGCCTACTTTAGTTTCATCATATAAAACCCTACTACTCTTCTTCAGGTCTCCATTTAAATTAATGAGAAAGCACCAAGATGAGGCAAGATAACAAGTTCATAGCCCGTTCAAGCAACTAGAGACACATAGAAACACATACCTGAATCCCTGAGACAGTAAAATACGGTATCTCAAACTTCACACGGATAGGAGCCTTCCTTTCTGGAGCTGCTTCTTCAGCAGTTACACTAGGAAGGCTGAACTCTGCCCTCAACATATACTCCTGAAGCGTTTCAGGTTGAAAACAAGGTTAAGAATAGAAATGCCATTGCACCATTTAACATTGTTAGCCAATTGCTAATGACATGCATATAAAATGAATTTGAGCCTTAAACCAGTTCCTACCTTATTACCAGGAAAAGACTTAATTTTCCAAACCAAAGCATCATTCTCGGGAGCATATGCAGCAGATCCCATTGATGTTCGGACATTAGGATTTGTAGAATCAGATGGCACAGGCAACTCGATTTCAACATTTGTGGCAGTGCTGTATAAGAAAGTAACCAGGAATCAAAATCAGAAACTTAGGTAATGGCCATGAAGAAAGCTTCAGAGCAACAAAGTGAACGTTAATCGAGCACTTCATTGTCCCACAGTCATAAAGCTGTTAGACCTTTTTACAGAGCATTTAAAGACCCAACTCCACTATCCATTTTTTGTAAAGGATTTGACACAAACAGAACTGAGGATACCACCCTAACAAAGACAAAAGAAATCAGCACTAATATAATGATAAAAATGTGGCTGTTAAAATCTCAAGAAGTCCTAAACTACAGACCACAGACAGCATAAAATCATTCCAAATGCTGATGACTCAAAAATGATAATATGTACTCATTCCATTCTTAAGGAATTATTGAACTTTCTACAGAAATAGAGTACAAAATCATTCCAAATGCTAGAAAAGATGCATAAAGCTCACTTCGATTACTATGAATAAACAAAATAATAAGACAAACGACATAAGTCCTATTACTTTACTGTCATCAGATGTCCAAAATCCATATGCATCAAAGATTCTAAGATGTAAGCATCTGCTTGTCATTTTCTGTTCTCAAGAATAGTAAAAATGAAAATGACAAACCAAAAAAGCATTTTCCAGGTGACTTCAAAAAATCTTCCATGCACTTTAGTCGAAATACAAAGGCTTCAGCAATTACATCTATTGGCAATATCCTGCCTTTTTCTCAGAATTCAACTTCAATTCACCTTGGTCTTCCTCTTTTTCATGGTAGCTCTAAAAGTGAAGCTTTCCGAGGTATTCTTGAAAAGGTTCAGAAAAAAATTGAAGGGTGGAGGGCAAAAACATTATCTCAAGCTGGCCGTCTGGTTCTCATTAAGACAGTTGCTGCTTCTCTGCCATCATATGCCATGAGCTCCTTTCTTATGCCTTCAAGTTTTACCAACAAACTTGATAAAATGTTTAAAGATTTTTGGTGGGGATTTCCTCCCCAAAAATCTCGGAATCTCTCATTAAAATCTTGGGACTCTCTTTGCATCCCCAAAGCATTGGGAGGGCTGGGGCTTCGAAGAATGAAGGATGTCAACATGGCTCTTATTGCAAAATTGGGTTGGAAGATGCTCAATAATTCAGACTGTTTTTGGGTTTCCCAATTGCGAGGTAAGTATCTCTCTTTTGAATCTTTTCTTTCTTCCCCTTCCAAATCTTCTGATTCATGGATTTGGAAAGGCATTCTAAAATCTAGGGATCTTATTTCTTTAGGAGCTTGTAATAGAATCTCTAGTGATTCCACTTTATCTGTTTGGAATTCTCCATGGATTCCTTCCTTAGCTTCCTTTATTCCTTCTCATATTAATGATAGTAATCTTGTTTATCCTTTACTTACTGTTCGGCAACTTCTTAACAATGATCTTTCTTGGAACTTGCCTTTTCTCCTTAATCTATTTGATTACCCGAGTGTTAGAGAGATTCTTAAAATCAGATTCTCTTCTTCTCCTTTGCCAAATTTTTTGTGGACTCCATCAACAAATGGTCTTTTCTCTACTCAATCGGCCTATAAGCTTATCAATAACTTCAATCTTAGTTCTATGCATTCTTCTCAGGACTCTTTTCCATGGAAGTCATTATGGAAACTTCGGTTAAATGATAGGCTTAAACTTTTTTTTATGAAAAATTGCTTGGGATATTATCCCTTCCAAAGCTAGACTTCATGCAATTTTTCCTATTTCTTCTAATGATATGGCCTGTCCTCTCTGTAATCTAGCTGTTGATTCACTTTCTCATTTATTCTTTAGTTGTTCTTTTGCTAGGATTGCTTGGAGATTTTCTTTTTGGCCTTTGGATTCCTCTTCCTGGTCTCATCTAAGTTTGGACAACTGGATTAAAGGCATTCTCAATCCTGCTCTTAATTTTGGTATTCCATTCAAGGATTCACATTTATTCCAAATTTATGCAGCTGTTTTATGTGATTTACTTTGGTTCCATAGAAATAAAGCTGCTCATGAAGGTATTATCCCAGATATTTTGGGGGTGGCAGGCTCTATCAAAAAAATTGCATTAGAACATTATGCAGCTTGGCAATCTCTCACTGCTCTAGTTCCGGAAAAATGGGAGCCTCCAAAGCCTGGATCATTTAAAGTCAATTTTGATACAGCTATTAGAGACTCGTTCTCCGTTCAAGCAGCTGTTTGTCGTGACTCTACTGGCAAGATTATTAAAGCTATCTCTCAATTCAATCCAACTTGTGATCCGACTTTTGGAGAAGCCCTTGCAGCTAGACTTGCTGCTTCACTGGCTGTTTCTTTGTCTCTTCCCGTCTTCATTTTGGAAGGAGATTCTCTCTCTGTTATTTTCGCTTTGCAATCTCCTCTCTTGTCTAAGGACTGGAAAATTGCAGATCTAATTTCTGATACTCTTTCTTTGCTTCCGGTCTCCTCTACTTGGAAGGCCAGCAAAATTAACAGAAGTGCAAACTTCTGCGCCCATTATGTGGCTTTTTGGGCCACGGCCAGACCTTACTCTGGCTGCATTCCCAATTTTTTTTCTCCCCTGAGTTCTATCCCCATCTGTAGTGGCAAGGATCCACCTCCCCCTGTTTTTTCTTTTTCATTGTAGCTCTGTTTTGGTTTTTTCAATATATGTACTTACAAAAAAAAAAAAAAAAAAAAACTAATTTCAGAAAATTTCAAGAGCAAGGGCAATTTTTATATTTCAGGAAGCATCAAAAGTTTGGTTTCTTCCTTTTTAAATATGCAGGCCCATTAACCATTGAAAACAACAAAAATGAGTTCTTAATAATAAATTTAAAACCACTTCAAAATCAGATTCTGAAGTGGAATCCACTATCATTTCTACCGCCAAGAACATGCCCTAAAGTGCTTTTGGATTACATGTTAAAAGTTTTACCTGCGCTCCTTGAACTGGCTCCGAGCTTTCACCATGATTTCAATACGACTTCTAGAATGCCTTTCAACTGTGTCTTCTACCCAAATGAGAGGTTTCACCTGAAATCATAAAGATATGATGTTATACACAGTAAATTATGCAAAGTAGTTATAGATGAAAATAGACTGAATCTTAACCAATTGACCAAATGCAATGTGATCAAACGAGTTCAAGTCCATCTTAATTCACAATAGGGAAAGAAATTAAGGGACAGCAATAAAAAGTATCCTTCAACTTTAAATATGCCAAACAACATTAACTGAACCTGAGTACTGAGCCTATAAGTCATCAGGTCAAAAGATCCATCTGGGGGTATGAAGGATATTGTTCGGTCATTTTCGAATCGAGCCAAACGTACACACCTGACAAAAGGAAATTAATATGCATGAAGCAGCAACAAGAAAAAAAAAAAAATTCTTGGGAAGCATTAACTAAGAACAAATTTTTATAAACCAGCAGAGAAACAGATCTAGCAATATAAGCGTACATACTGATGGAACTTAATATCATCCAGATCAATGGCTTTTCCTTTTGCTGATCGACCTTGAGCCTCCAGCAGTACTCTATCATTTAGGCCAAGCTTACACTCAGGCATACCACTACAACAAATAAAGAATGGTTAGTGGGATCCTTCATAAGAGGTAGGACGTATGTGCTGGAAGACTAGCATATCCTCCCCATAGGTTTCAAACCATTGTTTCCCTTAGAACTAAGAGATTTTTATCTTGCAATCGTTTTGTTAAAAATTTATAATGATTTTCTGAATTTTCCCTTGATTCTGCTAGGACAAAAACATGATCCGCAACATATTCATCTATATTTCAGTAATTTTGAGTTTCACTATTTCTGTCAGCAACATCTTTGAATCCTCAAGTACCGAACGTATAATAAGTCAACGTACGTTAAATATGTTCTCATTTTTAGTGCCCCAACAACGTCTGAACGTATAATTTGCCCATTGCTGTTGACAAGTATATTTACACTCTCCACCACGTCCAAGAAAACCTGATTAACAATGAACAAAGCTTCCATAACATGTCACATGGCAGCTTATTTAAATAACAATAACACGTACAGAAGATCAACCTACTTCGTTCTTCTTGTATCGTATCCCTTCACTACGCCAAGACACTGCATTAGTCACAGCCATGGGTGGACGCTGTGTGACTTCCATCCTATAAGCATCGGTCTTGATAAACTCGCTAAGAATCTTTGCTTCAGTGAATTGCGGGAAGCCAAAGTCCATTATTTCATCAAGCAATTCATACTTCCAAAACCACAAAACACATCATCAACATAAACCCATTTAATTGTTTGTACTAAGAAAGTCTTCTCATTCATAGTACCGATTCCTAAGGCTTAGTATCTATTCTGTCACTAAGCATAAAAATAGAGAAGTGCTCTTACCACAACTACAAAATTATCTCTGAGGGATTCCTCTTCTAACACTTCAAAATAATGCTTAAACACCTGCAAATAAATAAAGCTTTACAACAATAAACCGCAAAAAACTTACTTTTAACTCCCTATTCTACCTCCATTATACATATTTCTCACTTTGAATGGCAAAAATATGAACTTGAATCAATAAAAGGACTTACATCAACTAAACGGTGCAGAAAGAGCAAAAGGCTCGTGGCATTGCAATTCTGCCTCGAGGCAATCATCAGATACACATTATTGTGTTGTATAAACATATACGTTATGCCATTGTCATACACCACTGGATCTTGATATTGCGGATCGCCCTGAGATCGAGATCAAACGGTATCAGATTCACCAGTTTTTTTTTCCACCAAACCAAACAGAAACTACGATGAATATCAAAAACTCAAACTTGCAAAGCTACTGCACCAAATCAATTAGTCTGAGAGCTGAATTGTAATTCTCGCATAAAACACTAATCTATTCTGTAATTCGAATTCCATCTAAGAAATACAAATATAAACACAAATGGCTACACCACATACACACACAAACACATATATGCATCTACATGTACCTCTTTCTCGAGGTGCTTGGTGAAGAAGCGCTCGGCCTGAGCTGAGGAGACATCGCCACGGTAGTCGCGCCAAATCAAAACATGGCCTTTTATGTCTAAGAGGAAAAGCGCCGAGGCGGCGCCGGCCATTTGTGTGAAAGGAGAGAGAGATCCACTCAGAATTTTGATCCAGAGTCACTGATTGATATATCTCCGCTTTGGTGAATGGAATATGAGGATTTTCAGTGCTTGTTGTTTGGCAAAAGCTTGAGAGTGTGATTTTGTTTGTTATTAGGGGAATGATCTGGAAATCGAATTTCCTTCTTCGTTGGTCAAAATTGGCGTGCGACTACGGTGCGAGTGTTTCGGACGTGAAAGTGTTTTCGCTTCTACACCGCACGTACGAGGGAGGCGAAACGGGTCCGTTACCGTAACTGTAAGGTTTTTTTTTTAGCTGAGAAGTGGGCTTAAAGGCCCACACACCTAAGGGAAGCCCAGTAATGGCTTGGTCAAGCTTTGCTTGTGAGGTTAGCAATAACGGTATTGTCATTGTGCCCTTTTTTTTATTTTTATTTTTTTTATAGATGTCATTGTGCCCCTTTGAATTAAGAGAAATAATAGAATAGAAAAAAAAAGAATTAAGAGAAATAATTCTTTTTCAATCTCATAGTGCTTTATGTCTAATTTTTACAAATTTATTATTTAAATTTGTGAAATTCATGGGTTTGAACCTCAGGCATGTTTCTTAAATTAATGTGCTGATCATGCGGTACTCTCTCAATTAAGGTTAATTTGAACTCTGTTTTTTTTTTCTTATCTTTTGGATAAATAGTCCTTTTTTTCTCAATTTTTTAAAGGGGACAATTTAATTTATATTTGCTTATCAAACTCATGTCCTGTTAAATAGAAAATTATATAAATCAATCTTAATTGGACCATTTAACGAATTATTTCAAACAAATCTTGACGTCCAACCTTTTCCCAAATAAAGCATATTATTCCGACAAAATAGAAAGGAGAAATGGTGAACTCTAGTGTGGGCTACCCCTTAACCTATTTGGCTCATCTAGGAACATGATGGGCCGAAATAGGGTTTGCTTTTGGAGTTCAATCCATTTTAATTCAATGAGGAACTAGTGATTGAAATCCTATATTGCCGACTAGTTATCAATAATAAGTATAGTTATTTATTTTTGTAAGTAATAATAAGTACAATTATTAACCTTAAAGATAAAAATTACGAGAAAATTATGTGGCCTAGATATCTCAGATTGCCCAATATTTAATGCATATCCCTCGATGTACCCTGAATTCATGTGCTATATATTACCATATGCAAACTTGCCTAGCTTCCAGTGCTTCAAAAAGACTTCATTTCTCGTATGATTGCACATGCAGACCAACTTTTAACACCACAATAACAGATACATCACGAATAACAGTAATTTATTTAACATCAAAAGGTTTTTTTTTTTAAAAAAAAGAACATCAAAAGGTTATAAACAAACAGCAGAGACCCTTTCATATTCTCCAACACCATTGTAATTTATTACACAGATCGATATATATATTTAACCCACAAACTGTCACCACTACAGACTGTAAAGTCTGTACCTAACACGCATGCAGCTACAAAGGTAATTAAACGAAGCAGACATTCAGCAAATTAAAGAGAAGAACAGTTCACAACAGCCAAAAAGGCCCTTCAATTAAACTTCATTTCATGTTTTCTTTTCCTCTCCCCTCCCACCTTCAAGAGTAGTCTTTCCAGCTTCATGGGCCTTGCTGGTGATGGTCTGGCCCGTCTCCTTAGCCTTCTGGCCCACATGACCCACCGTTTCCTGCGTGCGCCGCTTTGCATGCTCCACTTGTTCCGGCAGCCTTGTTCCACGTAGATATTTGACTATCCACGAGAGTGACGAAATCGCAGTGATACCGAAAGCTCCAGATGTCAAAAACCCAGTGACAGCCAAGCCAACGACTATTGCTGCAGGGACCAAAACAGGGCTGCAGATCACGAACAGCGGCGTCGACAACGCTAGTCCGATGAGCGTTCCAGCGAATGTCAGACCGGCGAGGAAGAGGAGGAAGCCACCGAGGGGTAAGAGAGTCACAACTGCTATAATTTTTGAAGCAGAGGGACCCTGACCCTGAATCTGACCCTTTTCAGGGAACATGCCTTTGAAGGCATCAGTGGGGCGTTGTTGTTGTTGCTGATGCTGCAGGTGGTAATCAGCCATGGAGGGTTTTTTTTCTTTGTTCTTTTTTCTTTTCTGGGTTTCTGGAATTGCAAAGTTAATTTGTTTTGGAAACAGAGATGAAGTGGTGAGGGTGAAGGGAAGGGAAGGACTATGGGTTTTAACGAGGGGGTAGGATGGACACGTGGAGGATGGGGAGTACACTTGTTCGATGGATGAAGCCTTGCATGGGAAACATGTCGTTTGAGAAGCCTTTCTCGGAGGCTGTTGCTGTCATCCTTTTGTTGTTGGTTTTGGTGCAATTTTTTTTTTTTTTGGCTCAGATTTTGGTGCAATTTTGGAGCTTTGTAGTAGTTGTGGTCACCGCTTGGGGAATTGAACCGTTTGGAATTTTGGATCAAATGGTGGAATCCAAGAGAGGTGAAAAAAAAAAACAAGAACTTGAGGAGTACTACTCCTAAAATAGAACTTGAAGAGAAGCAATATTATCAACACACTGAAAGCTAGCTAATTTGGTTGCTCTACGAAGCCATAAAAGTGTGCTTTGAAGGCTATAATTTAGTTAAATAACACATTTTTTTTTTCTCAATTTAGCTACTCACTTTTTTAAAGGACATGGTTAGCATTTTAGTTATTTACTTTCATTTTTCTATTTAAAATATTTTTCTCTTTATTATATACATTTAATTACAAATTACAGGTAAGAATTAATGAATTTGAGACGGGGTCTAAGCTGCAATCAAACTCCTTAATTAGTTTTTGTGAAAGAGAGGGAACTGCCCGAGAGACATTCATGCATGAATGTTTGGCCTAATTTTCGACTCGTCTATGAGCCTAAACAAATATCCTCCTGAGGCTGAAGCTTAATTGGCTTGTTAATGGACCGCTTGTTTAAGTTGAGCTAGATTAGCAATTGATTGGTAAAAGAACATAAAATGGACCCCTTCATGATTTGAGCTATATAGAGCATTTTGCAAAGTTTAAATTCAATAAGGACCAAATGTAAACTCAGTCTTATATACTCTTCAATAAAAAGCTACTACAGCAGCATTTTCCATATATAATCAAATCACTTTAAATCCCTATTTTTCACTTTCAAAATGTTAAAAAAAGAAACTCTATCCCTTCTGAAAGAGAGGGAACCGTCCACTGAGACGGTGAACTAGACGGCGGGGCACCATCGTCAATGATGTTAAAAAATAAAATTAATAAAGAAGTGAGGAGTATCATGTTGTACATGGGAGGGAAGTCGCGTAGCCACCCTTCCCACATCAGACCCTCCTCACTATTTTTTTTTTTTTGGAAAAGTCCATATACTCTCCTCAAACTACTACCCAATTGACAATGTCCCCTCAAACTTTCAATTGTGACAATGTCTCCTCTAAACTACCAAACAATTGACAATGTCGATCCTCCCAAGGCCAACAAAAAGACAAAAATAATCCGTATAGATTGTTTCAATAAGATAAATATCCTATTTTAATCTTATTTTTTTAAAATTAATTTTTTAAAACAAAATCTTTATAATTTTTTTTAAAAAATTTTTGAATTTGGCCAGTTGGGTTGAGTGTTTTCTTTTTTTTTTTTTTAAAAAAAAAAAAAATTTGTTAGTATTTTATTTTTTTAAGCCCTTATGAATTCGAAAAAACAAAAAATTTATTTTTATTTTTTAAACGAAAATGTTTATAATTTTTTTTTTATTCTTGAATTTGTCCAATTGGTTTGAAGTTTTTTTTTTTTAATTTTTTTTTGTTTTTGTTTTAATTTTAAGCTTTAGTTTTTTTCTAGCCCTTATGAATTGTAGTGTTTTTTTTTTTAAAATAAAAAAAAAAAATTATTATTATTATTATTATTTTTTTTTTTGTTTTTAATTTTTGTTTTTTTTTTTTGGATTTTTTATTTGATTTCATTAAGGGTATTTTTGTCCTTAGGGGGGACATTGACAATTGTTTGGTAGTTTAGGGGAGATATTGTCACAATTGAAAAGTTTGGGGGGAACATTATCAATTGAGTGGTAATTTGAGGGGGGTATGTGGACTTTTTTTTTTTTAAATATAATTGCTAATGGGCACACTTCTGCTAGTTACTTCATCGTCTATGCTGACACACATTCTCTCTCTCAAGGGTTTTTTTTTTTTTTTTTGAAAGTAAAAAATAGGGATTTAATTGTTTCAATTTTGTATAAAGAGAATAAAATGCTGATGGGATAGCTCTCTATTGAAGGGTGTAAAAGACCAGATTTGCACCGGGCCTTATTGAATTTAAACCTTTTTATAAAATTTCTTTTCCTTGATCTAGATTCCTGAAACTCATAGATGCCCCGTATATCAAATTTTGTCGTTATTTATCCTAAGAGTAATGATATATGCAAAAATTCTATCCTCCTTTTGACTAATACATATTTTCTATCAAAAAATTTGAAATGTGTTTTTTTTTTTTTTTTTTTTAAATCTTTTGGTCACCAGGGAAAATTGAAATTCATTAAGAAAAAGAAGTCCAATCCTTAATTAATTTTAGAAAATCTGTGTGGGCTTGACTTGAATTGCTTCAATTCCAGAATAGTGTTTTGGGTTAGCTAGCGGGAATATAAATGGGTGTGGGCCTCTCCTTTGGGTAGAATGTAGTAGCTAGCCCAATTTTAATCCAAACAATTGAGGCAATCGATCAGGAAGTGGCAACATATTTATTACGTTGACAATATATATATATTAATCTTGAACATGAAATCGTTCATTTCAATTTTATTTGAAAAATAGAAGATTCTATTTAAAGAGAATAGCTTATATAAGGACTTAGGTCTTTTTTTTTTTTTTTTTTTTTTTTTTTCAAATAAGGAGAACAGGGAAAAGAGAGGCTTAACAGAAGAGTCTATGGGTCCGTGTCCCTTCCTAAAATGAAGAGCAGAAATAAAAGGGGTACAAGGAGGAATGCTACGCCAAAAATATGATTAGCAGCCGCGGTTCATCTAGCTACGTGCGCATGTGTACTAAAATTGGCATATCTAAAAATATTTTTTTTTTTTTAAAAGCATTCCAACCAGGAATGGAAATGGCAGGTTGCCAACAAAATATCAGAAATCAAAGGTTCAATGTTCCAATTAGAGACCAAAAGGGGATTGTTGATAGCCATCACAGTGACTAAAGAGTCACCTTCAATCACCAAAGGAGAATAGCCAAAAGAGATTACAAGATGAATCGCCAAAAGGGCTGCGTGAGTTTCTCCCAAACCGGCATCCATGGACCTAGGTCTGGTTTACATCAGGTCTTTTACAGCCCCAATATAATTAAAGCCTGTCAGCTAAACTTGGAACACCAAAGCACTTTAATGTCAAAACACCATATCCTCTCCTCTTTTAAGAGAATACCCCCATCTCCTAGCAATCGACCAAAGTTGGGAGAAGATTTGTAGCAAATTCCAAAATATTTTGTTACAAATCTTTTAAGAGAATACCCTATCTCCTATTTTTTTACAAAATATTTTAGTTCGAAAAATGCTAGAATATCTATTCAAATAATTCTTCCATCTTCTTAAATATTACAATCACTATTGGATCTATGGATTTATGTAGGTCCCATGTGTGCGATTCATCAATTCAATGGTGATGGTGATATTTAGAAAGATGGGAGAATGATTTAGATAGATATTCTAGCTAGCATTTTCCTTTTAGTTCTCCACCAAACTACCCCCCTTTCCATTTATTTCTTCACCCCCTAACTTCTTATCATGATCGATTATTATAAATGGAATGAGATTTTAGAAAATCAAAAAGTTCAGATCACAGGTTGTTTCATGATTTTTCTTCGGAGAAAACAAAACACAGTGTCACTTGCTTTTCTCACCAACATTAATCCCTGAGGTGTGTTTCGAATATATATATATACCCTTTGAGGCACTTAATAAGTTAATGATTCTTGCTTGATATTGGGCTTTATTTTATGAACATCATAAACAAACAACCTTGATCCGATCATCAACTATATTTGAGAACTGTATACCCAGGTTGTCTGTTTATAATGCACCAATAAATTCTCACCATGAAATGTGAGAATTTTGAAGGTAGCGTTGTTTCTCTAAAACGGGGGAAATGAGACTGATCGCAAAAAGAATGGTTTCTTTGAGAATAGAAGTTATTTGGGGTGGACAATCATTTTTTTTTTCTTGGTGTTCCAAGCTTAGCTGGCAGGCTGTTATTGGGGGGTGTAAAGGACTTGGTTTACACCATGTCCTTATTATAGAAGTTATTCCAAAATGTAGCTAGTTCGAAGTTGTTTGTATATATCAAAATGCCTGAGGAAATCAAGAGAAAAGATGGTAGCACCATATGCTTCGCATTTTCGTCTTCCCAATTCTCTCTTAGAGTGCTAGGTAGGAGAAAGGTTTGAAAATCTTCCATTCTGGTTTGCACACTTACCTTCTGCTTATCAAAATTTTCATTTAAGCGAGTTGTTACATGGTTCCAAGATACAAGTAGCGATTTTATTATTTAACTAAGATTCTAATAGTTTGTGTTCGTAGAAGAGTTGAATTCATTATGAATTATGTTAAATCACTACTTTCTTAAAAGTTTAAGCTATTAAGAAAGAGTTAATTTAATCATTTAATTTATAATCTAATAAATTAAGACATTTCTCAAAGAAAAGCATATTTGTTTTTAGAATAATATTATTTAGTATAGACTCTTATATAACTGGATGACGTAATAGTAAAAAGAGGTAATGTTTTTTCTTTTTTTTTTTTCCTTTTTTTTTGTCTTTTCCTTTTGATTTCCTCTCCTCTGGTAGTGTCACATAGATTTGTTTTTTTTTTTTTTTTTTTTTTTTTTCTATGTAAGTTTGATTGTTTTCAAATTTGACTAGGTCTGAATCTCATATGCTTATGGGTTTGAATCCAGCTTTGAGCATTTTATTTTTTACGCTTTAGTTTTGGTTGATTTTGTGTTGAAGCTGCTGAGGTCCCTCCTCCTCTCTGGTAGCTGATTGAATCAAACGCTCAAAAGTATACTCCTCAATCTCTATCACATCATCTAGTTATATAGCTGTTACACAAAAATATACAAAATAAAATTACTATCATATTTTTTAAACAATACTACAGAGATCGAGTGAGAATAACCTTGCCATTTTAACAGTACTAGTGCACTCATAATTAGAGCGAGTATTCCTTCCCCTCGAATAAAAGGGTCCATCACTAATCAGAATAAACAGTAATTGGTATAAAACATATTCTCATATTCTTCCGATCAAGATCCTCGTTTGATATATCTCTTGATATCAAAAAGATCCTCGTTTGATATCTTCTTATAATTAAGAAAAGGTATTTGACTTCACGAATGATATATTCCTCAAAGGATCTCAGAAACAAAAAGAAGATATATTCCTCAAAGGCAGAATATATATATAAAATTATAACAAAAGAGCATTCTTTAACCCACAATCTTATATTTGTTTATAATTGCATTGATGGCAACCATCATGGCAATCATGATTGGTAATCTGACATAAAAAAACTACTTTATCCATAAAAGTTAAAGGTATCATGCATAAAGAATAAAAGAAAGAAAAATATAAGAAAATCAGTGGTTATTAGCCACATAAACCTTTTTCTAGAACGCATATATAGATGTGGCGTGATTGAAAGCCCTACTGGTAGGTTCCACTGTTCCAGTACTAACATAAATTAGTCCTGATGATAGATAAACATGTGGCGACGATCTATGTTCAGTCCTCTGGTTGAGTATGTGCATGTATCCCAGAGGTTGTCAAGTCTTTGAACAGCTTTTTATCATATCACTAAATTAATTAGATTGAGTCATGATTCATGCATTCGGCGGAACCAAAACTCTTGGATATATATGATCATGACAACAATGATAAACATGATTGATTGTACATCTGTTCATTGGATCTGTTGACGTTTCATTTAGTTTAGATCGTATAATATGCATAAAATTAATGTTTGTTGGATCTTGTTCTATATATCTCACATAGTGCGATGTGCTTTCTAGCAAGATATCTTCCCCTTTGGAATATTCCTATTAGATTTAGAGTTGATTGACTTGCGATTTTGTATATTAAAAAAAATGACTAGTTTAAAAATTTGGAAAAATTCAAATGGAAAGTGAATGGGATGAAAATAGAGTTTAAATTCAAGATATTTGTTTTGATGCTATGTTAAATTACTATTTATCTTAAAAGCATAAGTTAATAAAAAGATGTAGATTTAATCATTTAATTAATACTCTAATAAAAGATTAATATTTTTAAAAACACATAATTTTAAAGGTTAAACTATAATTTTACTAAATGCTAACAGGGTTTTTAAAATGGAAAAATAATATTTAGTCCCTAAGTTTTTATATGATTTAAATTTAGTCTTTGGGTTTCTAATTTCAAGAGTATAGTCCCTAAGTTTTACCCAAATTTTAAATAGGTCTCTCTATCAATTTTTTATCAAAATAAATGGTTTATCATATATCTTTTGTATCTCAATTCACATGTCAGCGTTCATATCAACACTTAATAGCAATGTCATATTATTAAACGCCAATTTATCTATAGTAAAAAATAAAAAAATAAAAAAACAAAAGACCCAACTTAAAAAATAATAATGATATTCTTTGTCATTTTAATCTTCTAAATTTATAGTATTAAATGAAGAATTATTAACTTTGACGTTAATATATACCTTAGTATGTCAAATGAGATATACGTGACAAAAAGAAATCGTTAATTTTGACGGTAAAGTGATAGAGGGACTAATTTCAAAACTTGAATAAAACTTAAGGATCTTATTCTTAAAATTAAAAACTTAAGGACTAAATTCAAATCAAATGAAAATTTAGGGATTAAATATAATTTTTTCCTTTTTAAAATTAACGTTTTTACCAACTGTTTTTTTAAATCACTATTTTATTCAAACCGCATGTGTTAAAACCGCTAAATTAAAACAACTTTATAAGTGAATGTGGGAATACAATTGCTTGAGCCCATTAGTGGGAGGACAATAAATTATTATTATATTTTTTCGGTTCCACAATATTTTGAGTGTTTTGGTTATGTGTGGATAGAGAAACATAAAGAAATTTGATTGCAAATCCCAAAAAGAACGAGTGACTTCGAATTCAAATGTGGCAAATTAATAAGAACAAAACTTTACGAGTTCATTTGCATCATTATTTTGGGACGTGTCTGTGTAAGGCGTGAATGATAATTTATGTGACCCCTATGATTAGGTTTGAAAAGTCTATGAAAATTTCCTAAAAGATAAATATTTATTTTGAATGTAACATTAATTAATGGAGAAGTCCTGCCCTACATCAGTTCACCTCTCTTTCTTTTCTTTTCTTTTTTATTGCATTGAAGCATCTCATTTGTGTGCATGCATCTTCTACCACTATAAGGAGATATCACGGTAAAGATCTCCTTATTCAATCCCATCCAATATATTATTTTAGACTTTTTCAAAAAGAAAACAAGTACTATAATTCCATCTAATAAGGTTAACGTGACACACTCAACTAATTTTTAAATTAATCATTATTAAATAAATAAATAAAAAATTGGAATGTCACGTAAATATTGTTAATGGTTAATTGTAATTAAGATAAAAATATATATTTCAAAAAGAGAATATGCACAAACAGGCACTGTGGTTTTATCCCATTAGAGGGCACGGGGTAATTGGAAGAGCCCTCTCACAGGGTTGAAGCCATATATGAATGTAAAAAGACGCCTGCTTGGCGCGCAATAAGAACCGCAGTAATTACTATGGCCCAATATATAGCATGCAGCGACAACGTCCAAACATTGGACTGTACTCATGGCCAGGTTCAGTTCTATTTCTTAATAGAAAAAATGAGAAGAAAAAGAACTAGCTACTAAAATATTCAACGCATTAAATTACCGTCTTACAGTACTGTATATTTCTTGCAGCAAGATATGGCACGTACGGTTTGTTAATTTGTTTTGGAGCTTTTTGATTTTTTGTTTAAAAATGTGTTTTGAAGTGATATAAAGGTAAAAATTATTGTCTTTATTTTTTATTTTATTTCTTTTTAAAAAGATAAAAAAAAAATTAAGAATTTTGTGTTTAAGTTGTTTGTAAATGTTTTTTGTTTTAAGAATAGACAACAAAAAGACAAAAACCAAAAATTCTAACATAATTGATTTTCATAGCACATCTAATTGCAGGCATCACACTTCGTAACCTGTGTTTAACTTGAGTCACTTTTATTTTATTTTTTATTTTTAATTGAACAAGAAAAAAGGTTACAGGAGAAAACTTGACTCACTTGACGATAGAGCTAAAATACCTAATTGGTGAACTTTTCATTCCTATGTTTTTATCGTTGCCTCCTAACTCAATCAAGCACAATTACTAGCTAGCTACTATCGTGAGTTTTTTTTTTTTTTTTTTTGAGAGAATCTGTACAAAATTGGTTGGAATGATCGATTATGGGGACAAATTCAAGGAGTTAAAAGGTGAAAATAAAAACTTTGAGAATGCTTCAACAATTTTGTATTTTTTGTTTCTTTATGTATTGAAAAATTATTGACAAAGTACATCATATCCCATCACCTTCAAAGTTTTTTTTTTTTTTTCAAAAATACTTTCAAGTATATATATTTATTAAAAGAAGTTTTTAGATATAGACCTCACATAACAACTAAAATCATTTTTCATAATACAAAACAAAAAATACTTTTCAAAATACAAAACAGAAAACACTACTTTTGAGTAATGAATCTTTTATTTTTTATTTAACAATGATTTAGTAAAGGTTAATCGAGAGTATCACATTAACCTTATTAAGTGAATATTAAATAAAAATATAGTTCCTAAAATTTCCCCTTTTTAAATCCTTAATAAGCACTTTTTTTATTTTCTTGGTTAATTGAACCAGCGTTATAAAAAATCTCCAAATATATACACCCCAGTCCCACGAGTGTTCAGTACTGTGAAACTGCAGTTCTTCCTACTTTAATCGGGAGTTTATAGTCCTTGAACATCAAAAACATCCAACCTAAAAGAAACAAATACAGAAGAGTCCTGTCTTCTGATTTGCTAATTAAAACCCCCACGAGGACCAAAAAGAATTTCTTGTGGGGGCATTAAATAGGACCCGGCCCCCACATCCTGTTCTGTTGTCCTTTTTAGTAAACCTCCTGCCATTTTTCACCTGCTCCTTGCTTCTTTTCCACGTCTCCGCAGAGACGAAGATTGATGGGTTTGATGGATTCTCAATTAATAACTTCTGCAATCCTCACTGAAAAAACCCAACACTCCATTCAGAAAGCCATACTTCTTTACTTAACCTTGCCTGACGTTTGTCGCATACTTCTCATCATATTTAAGTTTTAAATTTTTTTTGGTATAAACAATTTTTTGAGGCCATGTTTACTGGTAAAGCCTGAATCTTATTTGATTTATATTTTGTAATTTAGCTGACAGAAATAAATACATAAAATAACTTTACCTTAAAAAAGTTTCTCATTGAAAAAAAAAAGGAAAAAAAAAGAAGCAAATTGGGGTGAGTAGATATGGTGGGGAAAGGAAAGGAGGATGATTAGATTTGGTTACAAGAAAGAATATAAGGGGAGGCTTTTGGTGATCTCGAGGAGGGAGGCGATGAATTGGAGGACAAGGGACGTGACTAGCACTGCTGGAAACTTCTGCCAGACCCAGATCCAGAGAGCCATCCTCGTGAGAGCAAAAAGAAAGGGAACAGTTTTTAATTTTCTGGATATTTTTATTGTGTAACAGTGCATGTTTGTGTGTGTAACAGTGCATGTTTGTGAGAGAGAGACTGACAAAAGTGAAGGGAGAAACAGAAGACTTGGTCTGTTGTTTATGATGATGAAAGCTTTGTACTGCTACAGATTGTAACGATAAATGAGAGAGAGAGTTTGAATTAATCATTATTCTACGAGTATAATCCTTTTCATTTCATCCACTCCCTCTCTCTCTCTCAGACAAATCTATCAGAAACTTCTCTTTAGCTGAAAGTTTAGTGATAGAATGACGGCAGGCTTCAGAGGTTTGGTTGCGACCTTTTTTTTTTTTCTAGGAGAAAAGAGCGAATATACTGCTAACCTTCACAGATTTATTTACTTTTTTATTTTAATATGAAACCCTAACCCTACTTATCCAGAAAAAAACCCTAATCTGTTTTTTTTTTTTTTTTTTAATGAATAACCCTAATACACTCTTTAGGTCCCCATCACACCATTTCTTTTTTTTTTTT
>FXXK01001885.1:61195-90960 GCA_900184695.1 Betula pendula
GAGAGAGAGAGAGAGAGAGGGAGAGACAGACAGACGTGGAAAAGAAAGGCGTGCAATTACAAGTTAAGAAAGGTAAATATATGCTTTATGGAGTTTCACAATATCTTGACACATGCATGCATTAGAGTACTACTCAAAATTATTACCGATAAAAGTATAACACACACACATGTACACAAATGTTTGTGTGTTAGTCTGTGAGTGAGTGAGTGAGAGAGAGAGAGAGAGAGGGATAGAGGGTTTTACTGTGGCGTGACTTTTTGTCTAAGGTTTCACTGTTTTGTCTGCGTAGTGTTGGAGCATGACAATAGTGAAGGGGGTTGAAGGAAGGAAAAGCTGAAAAACCCCTTCATGGTAGCGAAACAACTTTATTGATCGGATCCAATGATAGCACCAACTGTGTCACTCACTGTTTTAGATATTTGCATCTATCAGAACAAGAGGTGGAGTTGAGTTTCACAAAAACAAAAAACAAAAAAGAAAAAGGACTATGATTTTTAATTAATACTTCGAAATATCACAATTCAAAGAATTTCGAATTCAAGCTTTATTGATTCATACCATTTTCTTTTTAATCTTTTTATATAATATAGAAATTGGTATAAAAATGTCTTCCAACCCAAATTAACCTCACCGGTCGTTCCACACAAATGAATTAATTTTATACAAGACTAGTTGTAGGTATCAGCAATTTGCCATCTCATGAATGAAAAAGAGAGAAGAGAGAGAAAAAAGAAACTATATATAGAGAGAGATACATGAGAACTAATATTAATTTTATGGTAAAGTGATCAGAAACTTGGAATTGATCAACTTAGACATCTTTTCTATATATGGGGTCTCTTGAAAACAGTACTGGCTATCAATCAGCACAATAAAACTTGATAAATAAGAAAATAAAACAGTGGTCCTCAAGAACAAAGTAGAAACAAAGGTGAGAGAGAATATATAGGCCGGTAAAAGAGGACTAAGCCATAGACTTAGGCTAGAGAATCCTCTTTTAAGATCAACTAATAAATGTTATATATATATATCATTAATTACTTATATTAAACACAAATAAACATGTCAACTCGATCGGCAGCATGCGCATGCCTTGAGTTGCACTAATGACACAACAAGAGATCTAATTAATAGCTGCACTGTACTCTATGTTCTACAGCCTTATTTAGGCCCCAATTTCCATACTGAAAATAATTAAGTAGTTCTTGGTTTTAACAGATCAATAATTAATCACTAAACCCACCAAATAAATTATTGGGAAAATCAGAATATATAATATAGTAGTACCATACCAAGGGAGTTTCTTCACATACTGCCTTGATGATCCCCTCCATCGTTGATGTTCCCCGAAGGACTATCATTCCATGGAAGATGATAATTAGGAAGAGGGAAAGCAGGAGGCTGCTGATAAAACTCATTAACTGATCTTGGCGGCCGAGGAGTACTACTCATTGGAGGTGGAGGCTGCAAAGCCGTTGGATTAATCTCATTGCAAGCAAAGCGGATCAAGTCAGCATTGGCCACATCAAGTTCCTTCTGGAGCCTTTGAACTTGTCTCTGAAGGAATGAGATAGCACCAACACAGCCGTAAACCGGGTCTCTTACACGTGCCTCAGCCTCATAGGCCAGTGAGTTCACTGCATCCTCTCTCTGGTGAGGGAGAAGCTCATTCAGAAGCTTTGTCACATTGCTTGCACCAAATATTTTGTGAACGTTGGCGAATTTTTGGGGCTCCTCTGGTGGGAAGTAGGGCGCAAAGATGCAGCCTGGAGTGCATTTTCTCCTCAAGAATTTGCAGGCAGCACAAGGAGAATTGTAGGAGCTGGATGAAGCCATTTTTCACTGCACCAACATAATTACACTAAACCCACTAAGCATTTTTTGTGAGTTTCTTTCTTTCTTTCCTTTTTTTTTTTTCGCTTTAGAGTAATACTAGATTCCATTTGTTATTTTGTACTAAAAAAAAAAAGACAATCGATCTTTCTCTATGATTAATTGCTTATTTCAAAAAATTAAGATTTCTAGTAGAAATATTCATGATCAGTCGCATCTCTTCTTCTTTCCCTTATATTATTTTATTTAAGTTGGAGTCATAAACAAGTACTCCTGTATTAGGGTTAACCAGGATCGATGATTTAGATTAGTGAGTGAAAATCAGCAAAACAACCTGGAAATTAATTCTACATGCTTTCTATCTTTCGAACACTGATCTTGATCAAGAAATTGCCACAAGAAACCACCACCTGGCCTTTCGATCTCTCTCTCTCTCTCTCTCTCTCTCTCTCTCTCTCACACACACACACACACACACACACACACACACGCGCATATTCAGAGATACATGCATACCTGCTTAAATCAGGAGATGAAAATTCTTTTAATTTTAAGGAATTTTAGTTCTTAGCACTCTATACTTACAACCATGTACATGGTTCCTTAATTTTTGGTTTCCAATTTTGTCTTTTTCTTTCAAGTCCTCTCTCTCTCTCTCTCCCTCCGGGATAACTCACTAGCATAAGCAGTTATATTTAGAAAGTTAAATATATATATACATATCCTTTTAAAATCTTTTTTTTTTTTTCTTTCTTTCTGAGCAGATATATCCTTTTAAATCAATCGAACATAGGATCTGACGGGTGCAAGCAAACCCAGTATAATTATGTTCACACAGCTCAACAAGAGGGGATCTAGTATCTCTTTAGCCTTTAGCATACCCAAAAAAAACCCAAACAGGAAAAGAATTAGTAGCATAGAAAAGGAACAGAGAAGCTACACATGTTTACCTGTTTTGTGATCTAGGTTTCTTGATCAAACGAACAAAAAGGGAAGTACCTTTTTTCCCTTGCAAGAGATCTATTTCAAAAGCTGTTCTGTGTCCTTCCAACATAAAGTAGCTAGTCTTAGCAAATGAAAGGCTTCTTTGTTGATCCGTCCATGGCCGGGGAAACCCTAATTGTATGAGGGTGGTAGCTAGAAAGAGAAAGAGAGCTGCAAATTGAGTGACAAAAGATAATGGGGGGGAGGAAGAGAGCAAAGGCAAAGAGCATTTAGTGGGATGGAGAAGGGAATGGAGGCAAAAGACAAAGGTAATAAATGGGAGGTACACTAAAAAGAATGACTATGACCCTGCATCTAATAATAATTTCAGGGATGTGGGGATGTCTCCCATTCTCATTCCTTCGAATTTCTCATGCATTGAGACAACATATTAAGAAATAGAAAAATAATTAATTAAAGATATAAATTAAGATTAGCATCAAGCTAATGGGACTTTTTGTTGCAATATGCACCTGTATTATATATAACCCCAATAGAAAATGAAAAAGAAAAGTTATAGGACCTAGCTAGCTCACATATATGACTAAAAACAAGCAGGAATATATATTACCATAGCCATGTGATTAATTTCAGATTTTTAGTTACCATTAAGAAAACTTTATTTATTTCTTTTAATCTTTTAAAACTGTTTTAGTTACTTTCTTCGCATGTAATAATTAAGTTGTATATATCATTCCCTACATATACTGAAAATACTATTAAGTGCAGGGCGTTTAAATAATTAATATGCAGTAATTATTCCACCTCCTGGTCAATCTTATCAGCTTAGGAATAATCACTATCATCACAGTATCCATGACACCAAGTTTTTCCATTTATTCTTTTGAAAAGGAGAAGACGTAGTACTTAATAGGATCAATCAAGCAATTCCCGAAAAGAGATCATGTTCTTATGAATCCCCTCATAATTCCAGAGGTGGGGGCAGTCTATTATTTATACTTACTGGTGCATGCATGGAAAAAAATTACCAAACTCATTTTCAAATAAGCAGCTTTTATTAGAAAACCATTCAAACGTCTAATTTAAAAACCATTTCATATATATATATATATAACAACTTTTTGATAGAAATGGAAGAGGTGGATTAATATCTGAATTAATTATTAACAAAAGTTAGTTGAAGGTGGGATGAGGTTAGGATAGACATTGGGTTCAATTTTTTGAGAAGCATAAAATCAAGACAGCAATGACAAAATCACATGAATCTAGTGATCAGTACATCTTCTCAACAACGTACTGAAATTAATGGTTTTTACATAAGCTAGAACCCTAACATCATGCAACCGTATCTTTTTTCTCATGGGGGAAAAACTAAAAAGCAAGCCTTGATTATCAACAAACCCCAAAGCACATAAAGAAACAATGGTAGCACCATAAAGAAGAAGAAGACCTGGCGGAGGAGAAGATATGAGCGCCAAAAAATCTCAAAAAATATGGACATGTGTCGCTTTTTCTAAATTGTTGCTTGAGGGACATGAACTTAAAATGAAAACAGGGACTTTTTTTTATGTACTTATTTATTTATTTATTTTTTATGACCGAAGAATGAAAGTATAATTTAAGTATATAGCTATCAAGCATCGGTAGAGAAAAGCCACTACTCCTTCACCTTTTAGACACATTATGATATAAATTATTCGTAGAACTCACACTTTAAAAGTCAGCTTGCCATGCTACGCACCAAACGTCTACGGTAACTTATTTTATTGACACTTACCCAATAAAAGTATTCAATAATTTAATACTATGCCAAATGTAGTACCAAGATATTTTAATCCAGCCTATAAATCGCTTTCACTATGACTCAACGACAAAGCCGCAACACAATTGATCCTGTACTTGACGAATTGCTCACTCTATCGACACTGATTCGATGGCTGTATTAAATGACTTAATACTATATTCATACATAACATTAAGACATTTTAATCTAGCCTATAAGTCGTTCTTATGTGAATCGACTACAAAGTTGCAACCCATTCAATCTCATACTTGACAAATTACATCCGATCTCATATTTGACATGGTGGTTGGCTCTAATACCAAATGAATAAAACTTTAGGTAGAATTCACATTTGAAAATCAGCTTATAAAGAAAAAGCATCCAAGAACTTATATACTAGTTAAAATTGCTTAAACCATATGGGATGCTTAATATCGTAACATAATATTTAAAATCACGTCGGAACCATTAATTTCAAAAACTTATGAAGCCTCATTAACCAAATTTGCTATATTTTGTTATTTCAAAAATTAGAAAATAGAAATTATAACGGAATGATATCTCAAGCCCACCAATTAAAGCAGAAATATGATTCAATTGTTTAGTCTGGCACTTCATAGAGAGCTTGGTTCTCATTCTCGATTGCTGGTGGAGGTTCTTTTTCATTCTAAGTGATCAGCAGGCACCTATATATTCCAGCTATCAAAATCAAGCGTAAAATATCAAGACCATAAAAGCAAGGAAAGCCCTTCTACTGTATTGATCATTAATGAGCCATTGATTTGAATATCCACTTGAATTTATCATTGTTTAGAAATTGTTAAAATATCTTAAGATCTTTCAGTGTTGATATAGAAGGACACAAGGCTCTGCTATGGATGATTCCACCAGACCCACTTCGAAACTGTTACAACCTTTTTCAAACAAGTGTGATTTCGTTAGAGATTTTTTCTTTTCTCCGATGGTTTCAAATTTTCAATTCCATTTCAACACGGATCCATAGTTTTGCAGGCTTCCTATCACGGGTGATCCAGCTTTATGATGATGGAGATGACAACGTGATTGTGACATGTACAATATTGGCAATGGAATTGGTAGGCTAAGAAAGGTTAAGAGCTAGAGTCATTGATCACTGAAGTACGGTCTATATATGCAGGTTATGATGGTATACTTAGTTGCCCTAATTAATTTGGTAAAGTTGGATCTCAATTAGCTAGTCTTCTCTACTAGAGCAAATAGAGTGTTGTTAAGAGTATTATAAATTTTATTATAAATTTTTTACTCATTGAGGCGATAATTTGTGTAACATTTATCATGTTGGTCACAAATTTGCTTATTGTTTATTTATTTTTCACTCATGTTGTATCATGTGACGCTTATATAAGCTATCATGACATGAATTTATAAAAGAATTGTAGTAAAAGTTGTTATATTCTAAACTTTTTTCTTAGAAAATCTTCTACATGCTTATTACTTATAGAAAAATAATCTCATTGCTTGCTAATATGGAGTCTATTAATGTAGGCAAACAATGAATGGTCCTATCAAAAAAGTGGTTTAATGTTGTTACTAAAACTCTACAGAAAAGTTTTGGTTTCATTTAAAGCAACAAGAAGTCTAAGAAAGGGAAAAAGGCAAATAGCCATATGGGTTATGTGGTGGCCGGCTTGGGAATTAAGGATAATTAATAGCAATACATAATTGTGCCCATAAGACTAGCTATATACATAGATATATAGCTTTCACTTAGTTAATTAATGTAAGTAATTGTCTTCTAATAAAAAAAATACTTAAAATGAAACCTAGCTAGAGACCCACTAGGGCTCACAATCCGGCATGATCAGGCAGCTAGCTCACGTACGGTTGGGGAAGTGTATAATGCAAATTTGCAATTAACGAAAAGATGGGAGCAATATTTAACAAATGAAGGAATTTTGGGTGGAAGTAGACCCTGTCAGAGGAACCTTGACAAAGGAGGGATGTTGTCCCACCATCGTTGTTGTTAGTCCCTGTCGTCACTCCGACCATTCTTTGTTGGTCCCTGTCCTCTACTCTATCCCCTTGCACCCCAAAGATAAGGGTATACTGTAGAATAGAGAGAGGCTGAGAGAAAACTCTATTAGAGGTGGGGATTGAAATAGGCCTCATATTTTAAAGGAAAGAGTCCCTTTCATTCTATCTTTAAAAGAGTCCGTTTCATTCTATTGAGTTGATGTGACCGTTTTTATTAATATTTAATTAATTAATTTATTTAAATTTTGTTTATCACACTTTACTTGACGTAACATGTTTTAAGTGACTTTTCATATCAGCTACTGCAAAAAACAAAACAAAAAAAAATTTACTTAAAACATGCCACATTAGCCAGTATGAAATTGGTACGAAGAATAACATTATTTGTAATTTTATTATAATTTCTTTATAAATTGATGTGTCGATAGTTTATAATTGATGATATGCATGATTGAAAGTGTATGGTTGACACTAACTAATTAAATTGTCAAGTTAAATATTTTGTTTAATCATTTGACCAATTATAAACTGTCACCTTATTTTGTCAATAAATTTTGTAATAAAAACTATAATACTCCAGGCAACACTCAATTTTTAATGTTTTCAAATGTTCTTGCTTTGAAACTCTTATCAAGAACTAAATGGTCTTCCGACTCGTCCCTTTCATTTTGGGACGACTATCATACATATGGCATATCATTCGAGCTTATGTCTTTTTCATGATATATATTAGTGGTACTGATCTGAAAAGTTGCCATCAATTGGAATTTCTATGTTTTTCCTTTTCAAAAAGTTGAATGTATTTCACACTATGAAGGATAAGTAGTTTGACAATGGGGCTCAAACGAAGTACACAAATCATCCCATTTAAAGCCAAACACTTTTTCATCTTTTGTAGAAAAATCCCCATCTCCAGTTTTGAAAAATTGAAGCGACCCACCCACACAAGTGTCGAAAAAAAATTATAGAATAAATAGGAAAAATTATGAAGGCAAGAAATGATATATCTGGATTTCAAGGCTCACTCACAACAACAATATCTTTCGAAATTATTTTGTCTCATTTTTAAAGTATTAAAGAGATTTACCCTTATAATGAGAATTGCACAAAAGAGAGTACGTTGTAGGAGAAAAGAAATGCTATATATATGCATGGTTATGTTATCATTTGTAGTGATTTTGTGCACCTCATAGCACCGAAAGCCCATTGCCACATATAGGCGACTAGCTCTATTCTCCATCAGCCAATTTATTGTGTAGATCATGAGGAGGATTCTTATAAACTAGTTTACTTCGATCTTTGTATCTAGGCAATGTAGGACAAACTTTTCTTCCTACATACCTTCAAAATATTGGTTTTTCCTCCCAATCCGATTTTTTGCTTATGCAAGGAGAAGGAGAAATCGTTTGGCAAATGATTTTTGACTTTTTAATTTAAAAAGTGAACTTCTTTTCAACACATTACCAAATAATATTTTTCACTTTTTTATCACAAATAATTCAAAACTCAATTCTACTTTATATATAGGTATGCGATTAGACGAGTGTTATTAGGAGTACTATAGTTTAATTTTATTACAAATTCCTTATAAACTAACCTGTAGTTCATGTCAGTCGCAAAAATGTAAACTGCCATGTGATTGTTCACTTAACACTTACCATGCTTACAAACATAACAGTGCACGTGATGATTATAATGTCAGCCATTAAAATATAGATTTTCACCTCAATTTAAAAGAGATTAGTAATTATAGAAGCTGTAGTACTACCCAAACATTTTCTATGTGAGACAACGATCGAATATAGAATGCAAAAAATGTCTCCAAAATTAAAAGCAGAGAATGATATGATATTAGCACTATCTCCGGCCGCGAATCATGGCATTACAATTTAGTTATATATTAGGGTTTGGTACAAGGAAAGCAACAAACAACCCTTTCCGGCTCGACGGGCTCTGGTCTCAGTCAACACATATGATACAGCCGGGGAAGTTTTTTAATGGCTACTTTTTCTTTTTCCTTTTCTTTCAGACTCTTTTTGGTTTACTCTTACGATAAACCCAAGAGACTGCCATTTTCTCACGCCTGATGGGGTTTCCAAACACATCCCATGTGGTTCATGGGGTCACTGAAAGTGAAATTGGGCAAATAGTTAAGACGAGTATAAGATTAATTAAATTAAAAGCAAAGGGCCCTAATGATTGGAAGGTGGTTAATACTTGATTTGTTATCATTAGTTGGATATATATATTAAATTAGGTTTAGATCGATTTTTTTTTTCTTCTAATTTAGGTTTAGATGTTAACTTACATATATATGATCCTTGTACATGCATGCGGTACATTACGCACCAGGAGAACTAAGCATTTTTTTTTAATAAAAAAAAAGGGAAAAAAAGAAAGTGAGACAAGGACATAGACACACACATCAACGTCCAACAACACACATGATCTTGTCATTTCCTGGTTCTTTTTTGGTTATGTTTCTCTCTTTCTTTCTTTCCTCTTTTATTTATTTATTTATTTCTTTTCGATTTGGGTTTGAGGGCTGCTAGATATGATTGACATGAACTGAATTGAATCTAAGAATGTGCTGACTTTTTGCTGATTAATTCATATGAGATAGGATAAACTGAGCTGGGGTGGAGGGTATGTTTTTCCTTGCTAAGGATCAATCAACATCCTACATCCTACATCTTCCATAGCAAAGGAGTTTAGACTTTCAATGGTTTGAGACAATTTATTAATTTATGTTTGCACATAACTTTGTCCAAAGAAAAGAAAGATTCCTATTATATCCCTGGCCCCTCCTGTAATTGAGAATCTCTTCTTTTATTTCTGTCCCTTTTTCTTTGAGTAAGGGTATGTGAGAAAGACTCTCCTATTCGGGGAGCTCTGCTTGAGCAAAAGGCCCACCTGTGGAGCCTTCTGCGTGGGTAAGAATTCCTTTGTTTGGTAGAGACTCCCGTGCTCGGGCAAGGAAGCCTCTCTTACTATTTTCTTGTTATTATCCGGAATCAACATCAAGGAGGGGTTGGATATGGGAAGGCAGCTTAGTACTAGTAGGGTAAGTTGCAATATTTAGGACACTAGGATAGCATTGCTTGCAATACAAACAGGGGTGTACATGGTTTACTTAATTTGGCAAGATCACAAGCTACAAAATCTGCCAAAGGTTGCTTTCTAGTTCCTAGGGTGACGAGGTGCACTTCTTCTCCCTTACTCGCAAGATTCTGATTCTTATTCAAAGGGGAACCCCATAAATCAGGCCTATATTCGCCACAGCCTAGGCCTTTTCAGGATACCATTTAAGAAGGAAAAAGCAACCTGCAATTTGACTGAGACCAGTAGCACGGGTGAGATTAAAAAAATCCTCTCCTCTTTTGTTTTAATTTTTTTAATTTTTTTTTTTAAAAAACTAGAGTATATGTGACTTTTTTAAGGAGTAATTCAGTACGGTTAAAATTTATTTTGTTTGACAGACATCTTAAATGGGCTCAAACCAAAGCCTGGTTAGTTAGGCCCAATAACTGCAATGTAATGAATTAGAAGGCAACTCGAACATCCAAGTACAGCATTATCATATAGAGTCGAAAAAAGGTCAAAAACAATTGTACTGTCCATCACAAAATGTAGTATCAGCAAGATAGCAGCAGCACCTAATGCCGTCGGCATATGGGATTTATGAGAGAGTAACTCCAGTACAAAGATTAAAAGAACGAAAACAAGGAAATGAAATGGCTTCAAAGTGAAACTGTTTGTAGGAATTTACATCAAAAGCCACCTCAAAGCCGCTGAGTAAAAGAAGTTAGAACTTTGGCTGTTGTGGCAATACCACCAACAGTTTATAGTGCCATGTCTCGTCCCAATTCATCGACCAAGCTCTCTATTCTACTTAGCATATCTGGTAGACAGTTTGTAGATTAACTATCTTTACAATAATCTGCACTACATTTGAATACATTCAATTTAAATATAAACTGAAACCATCCAACTATCCACATGTTGAGTCTATGTCAAACATCTATGTGTTATCTTCTTGTTGATGCTGATCGTTATCTGCAGGGACTTTGAGTTGAGGATGAACATTATCTTTAGATGCCACAATACGCCCCCTGCAATCCCAATGTTGGTGACCGGGCATTGAGATTGGACCGTAGATGAGTAAAGCGATGAGAAACCAATAGTTTGGTTAACACATCTGCAATCTTATCTTTACTTTGACAAAAACTTTAATACAGAGATTTGGAGGCTAGACGATCGCGAAAAAAATGGCAGTCAATTTCGATGTGCTTCATGTGAGTATGAAATGTAGGATTGGAAGAGAAATATGTATCCCCAATATTGTCACATATAGAAAAAGTGTTTGTGGTAGAAAGACACCAAGTTCTCCAAACAGAGATTGAATCCAAATCAACTCAGCAACAACATTAGCAATAGTCTTATCTTCAGCCTCTGTAGAGGATCGTGATACTATGGGTTGCTTCTAAGAGCTCTAGGACAATATTTGAACCAAGAAACAGGCAATAGTCAGAATTTGATGTGCAGTCATTAGGACACCTTTCATAGTCAGCATCAGAGTAGGCAAATAGTTGAGTGGAGGAGCAACTCTTGATGAGCAAACCATGATCAATGGTAGATTTGAGATACCGCAAAATTCTTTTAACCGTGGACCAATGGGTGTCTCGAAAATCATGCCTAGATTGGGAAACTTTACTAACCGCAAAGGCTATATCAGGACGCGTGATAGACAAATATTGTAACGCACCCATAGTGCTGCAATACAATGTAATATCAGAAAATTGGGAACCAAAGAGCTTACCAAGAGAAGCACTAGCAGCCATCGGTGAAATTATGGGCTTGGCATGCATCATATTCATCCTAGCCAAGATGCCTGAAATGTATTTATGTTGTGACAGTAACAAGCCAGCAGAGACCCGAGTTATAGCAAGACCAAGAAAGAAATTTAAGTCACCAAGATCTTTGACAAGGAAGTCCAAGGATAATGATTGAATCAAGGAGGAAATTGTAGTAGAATTGGATCTAGCAAAGATGATATCATCAACATAGACTAAAAGCAAGATATTGTCAACAGCTGTCTTGAAAATAAAAAGGGAACCGTTGGGTTTGTATCTGGTGAAGCCCAATTCCAAAAGCTTGAACTTAATCTATGGTAGCAAGCTTGAGGACCTTGTTTGAGTCCATATAAAGCTTTCTCAGAAGACAAACAACATCAGGACACATAGAATAACAAAGGCAGGAGGTTGAGACATATAAATGCTCTCTTGTAGATGGCTGTAAATAAAGGAATTCCTCATATCTACTTGTTTGATACACCAACATGCAGAAACAGCCAAGAAAAACACAACACAAATAGTAATTGGCTTTACAACAGGGTATATGTTTCATAAAAATCAATACCCTCTTGCCAGTGAAATCCTTTCGCAAAAAGGTGCACTTTGTAGCGCTCAACACTGCCATCAGCCATGCACTTAATGCGAAAAACCCATTTAGCTCCAACAATGTTCATAGAAGGTGTCTTGGGAATAAGAGTTCACGTTCCAATTTTAATACGAGCATTTAACTCTTCCGCCATAGCATTTTGCCATTTAACATCCTTAGCAGCTTGAGTGAATGACGTGGGCTCAGCTTCATCACAAGTCAAAGATGTAGAATAGGATCGGGGCAAAGGGTAACAAATTGTGACGTTTGTGAATTGTTTTGGCAGGCGGATGTTTTAGGCTCAAGTCACCATTTGGTGAGTGTGAGCTGGTGGAACAAGAGACACAAAGGGACACGAATTGGATGGAGAAGTTGACACTAAAGATTGAGACATAGTGGGTGACTCAGAATTAGGAGAAGCAGGAGCTAGGGCAGTAGAATCGGAAGGAACCGAGAAAACAAGTTGCAACAGTTGGAGTTTGAGGCACTGCAGTAGGTGGATGCATACGTGTAATGCGACAATTGTCTAACTGCAAGGTTGGAGGGAGCACAATAGAAGAGGAACTTTGAGTAGGAGCTGAAACAGAAGATGTCAAAAAAGAATAATGGTCTTCATTGAAAATAACATGGTGTGAGAAATATGCACGACCGGTGGGAATGTGAAGACACTTATAGCCAATGAGTGGTTTGCTATATCCTAGAGAAACACATGAAAATGATCTAAAAGACATTTTGTGAGTATTGTATGGGCTAAGATACGGCCAACACTGACAGCCAAACACCCTTAGAAGTGTAAAACCAGGGGATTTTTTAAAGAGTAATTCAAATGGGGACTTGGAAGGATTAACCGAAGAAGGTAACCTATTAATCAAATAACATGCAGTATCCAACGCATCATCCCAATATTGTAAAGGGACATGAGAATGGGCAAGAAGAGCTAGGCCGCTATTAACGAATGGCAAAGCCTTCACGCTACTCCCATTTTAATGATGTATATGAGGGCATGTTTGATGATAGGAGATACCATGGGAAGACCACATTTTTTGCACAGGGAGGAACTCCCCTCCCCTATCCAATTGGACAGATTTAATGGCACAATAAAAAAAAAAGTTTTCAACTAAAAGCTTAAACCAAGTGAATGTAGCAAAGACATCAGATTTGCAGTCTCGAGGGAACACCCATGAGTAGCGAAGAAAGTCATCCACAATGCACAAAAAATAGCATTTATTATTACTAGAAAATAGAGGGGCAAGACCCCATACATCAAGTAAAAGAAGGTCCAAAGGACCTTTAGACATAGAAGAAGTAACAGGAAAATGATATTTATGAAGCTAGACCTGTTGACATGAAGAACAATCCAAGGCAACCTTATTTGATGTGACGGGAAGATGATGAGAAGCAAGAACACAATGAACAACTCGAAGTGCAGGATGCTCCAACCGAGAATGCCATTGAAGTGAACAACGTTCACCAATGAGAGCAAATGGAGTTCTAGATCGAGGCATATGAGAAGGTCATGGGTAGAGGCCACCCTTACTTGGCCCTTGGAGCAGTAACGTCCCTGAATTGAGGTCCTTAGTATAGAAAAAAGAGGGGTGAAACTCAATAAAGACTTGATTATCATGAGTGAACTTATTGACATAAATCAAATTCTTTTGCATTTGGGGAACATGAAGCAAATTTTGCAACGAAAATTTTTGATTTGCAGAATGAATGGATGCTAGTCCAGTGTGAAAAATTCGCAAACCTTGCTTGTTGCCAACCCGGATTTGATCATTGTCAGTATACTCATCTGCCCGCATGTTGAGGTTGGAGAGCTCATTGATCAAGTGATGATACCAATTTGGATCGGTGGCCATATGCAGTGCAGTGAAATATGTAGCAGGAGCATTATGTGTGTGCAACATGAGCAGTAGTCTCACCTTGATAAGAATGATCATAAGTAGTAGAGTGACCAACCTTGTGACAAACCTGGCACACAAGACGATTGGTAGAATTATAGTTAGAAAAATTTCCTTGCTCAGGAGAGCCACAGCCTCTGCCGTGACCGGCATTATGCAGACCACTAGAGAATTGTGATTGTGAGTTTTTATTTGAGGAAGATTGATTCCTCTAAGCCACGTTGACGCCGGATTGGGAGAGAATATGAGCAGAATTGTGAAGCTCAATTCGTTGCTCATGGGTTAGTAAATGCCCATAAAGATCTTCCATGGATATTGGGTCAATTCGAGTGGTAACTGAAGTGGCTAAGGGATCATAATCTGTGCTTAAGCCAGCTAAGATATAAGAGACTATTTCAGACTCCTTGAGAGGCTCATCAATGGCATCTAAAGTGTGAGCCAAATTCTGCGCTTTTTGAAAGTAATCAGTCACATAAAGGGCACCCTTCTTGAGGGTAGTGAGTTGATACCGAGTTTGCATAATTCGAGCTTTATACTGAGAGGAGAACATTTTCTCTAAGGTGACCCAAACATCATGGGAAGTATGGAGCCCAACAATATTTGGTAACACAGCTTTGGGAGAGTGTGGAAATTATGGCACTCAAGACGAGTTTATCTTGATGAAACCATATAAGATAGGCAGGATTGGTGACCAAGGCAGACAAGGAAGATGAATCAGTAGTAGTCATGGATACAAATTGAGATGGACAGGTTATCCAAAGAGTGACTATCCATCTAGGTAAGGAACCATCAAGACACGCCGCAGATAAAATTGTCATGGGTTAATTTGAGGGTGATGTGATGATTGAGGTTGGTAAGTGGAGCATGAATCTTAGCAAGTGAAACGGTAGAAGGTGTGGTCTGAGATTGAGTGGAAACAGCCCAAGGAATCGTTGGGTGTTGGCTTTGTATTTATAGAAAGATTTGTACATTATCTCTCTTTACAATAATCTTTACTATATTTGAATACATTCAAATTTAAATATAAGCTGAAATTATCCAATAATCCCTTGTTGAGACTAAGTCAAACATTTATGTGTTATCTTTGTGTTGATGCAGATCGTAATCTGAACATTATCTATAGATGCCACAATTGAAGGTAGTTACGAAAGAGAAGTTCATGAGGATTTGAATTGTTATCTTTCTTTAATGAGGCTGATGAGTAGAAATAGGCCTTAAAATACATCCCTTAACCACTAAGGATGGAAGGAATAAACCTAAAAGGATAACCGGAAACATTAATAAGTAAAGAGAAATGAACATTGATTCACTCACTGTGAAAAGAAGATTCTGTCATGCATCTCTGCAATAAAAACCAAACAGAAATGCAAAAGCTAAATGGAAAAGAGAAATTTTTGCTAAAAAAAATGGTGTTCTAAGTAAAACTCAGATAATGAAGTGTGACTACTGTGCTTCAATTGCCCTTGATATGAAGTGTACAAGTTAAAAAGAGTTTCCAGATAAAGTTAGTAAATGGCAGTGTGATGCTAAGCAAATCCATCAGTGTTCAGAAAGTACCACGATTTGGGACTTGAGGTCAACTTCCTCGGCCAACTTTGGTGCTTCTGCAGCATTCCTACATACTCTCTCAATGAGACAAAATAGGTTTTTAAATGTGAACCATGCATGTTCTATAAATTTATACTTAACAAACAGGGTACCTTCTGCAGCTTTGTAGCAAAAGCCGACAAGGAATGCAGTCAAGCTGGGAGGCAAAGTTGAAGAAGTGGCCTCAGAGTCACTAGCATGTATTGTTACCTCAGGATACGTGTATTGCATGCCTTCATAGTTCAAGGGAAGAGGCAATTGAGGACAATAAATTCCAACAGGATTCTCAGAGCTCAATTCTTCACCATTCCTGTAATGATCATACTTAAGCATCAGTTACACTCTTGTGTGGTTTGTCGCAATTTGGAATTCTCCAAATATATGTAAGCCACTGTATATAAAGAAACATTTCATTTTGTCACCTATTACAGCTTCCACATAAGAGACGAACTTAGATGGAGATGAAATTTCTGATCCTAAATCACACTATGGAACCCCAGAATTTCTCATGTCTTTCAACCTCCCTAACTCAGATGGAGATGAAATTTCCGAACTGAGATCACTGTATGGAAGCCCACTATTTCTCACATCTTTCAAGGTAGAAACACGACAAGGATATTACAAGGCATAAGAGATAAATCATGGACATTTCCTTCAACTAACTGCCATAAGCCCATGATTTAAAAATGCTGTTCCAGATTGTGATATCATATGTAACAATCTATGTTTCAAGGACTTGGCACTTGTAGAGTGCGACTGAGTATTAGGTGTCAAATTTTTCAAATCCCCATATCTTAGGACAGAGTGATATATCAAAACTCCCCATTTTCTTGTCTCCCTTAAAGGTCTTATTTATGTAATTGATCTTGTTTTGTATAGTTATTTCGGTATCTTAAACTAACGACAAAAGAGAGGATCACATCAAAAAAGGTGTCCAGGGAAGCTTCTGGTGAAGTTGGAATGCATTTTCTCTTCCTCTGTTGGACTCCTCTATATCATTTAGGAACAGGCATCACCTGAACCGATGTTGATTCATCTCCAGCATGGTTACATTGCTTAAATTGATATTGTCTCCATGACATGGGGTAATTTTTTAGTAAAGTTAGTTGCACCTTTAGAGAATTTATGAATGATTGTGCATCTTGCAATGCTGAAAACCGCATGGAAAACTTTTGAACCTGCAGAATTACACGCTAAATATTAAATACAACTGTAGTGATAGTAGATAAATTTTAAGGTTACGTTTGGTAAGCGAAATGGCTATTCCATTAAAAAAATGAATAGCTTTCATTATAAATGTGGATGCAGGATATATCATAACAATTTAAAATAAATCATGAAAAAACTAAAATAAAATAAAACTGGTGCACTCCATCACTTGGAAACTTTGCTGCACATTACAAATTTTTGTTTTTAAATTCAAATAATTAAGAACTATATAAACTTTGAATCCTAGTTACAGTTAAGAAGGTTGTCTGGCCTACAGAATATCTGTAACTTCCAAATACAACTCTGCTACCTCTAGTAGGGCACTCAGCTAGACATGATACCTGGGGCCAAGAAATGCAACTTAGAAATGTAGTGTTCTTCCTAAAAAACCACAAAGCTAAGTAAAAGAAAGAAATTTCATAATTCAAAAAAAGAAAAAGAAAAAGCATTTACAATCTGGAAAAGACAGCATTTGAGCTATTATATCAAAACACCACCTCGGAATTATTGAAATTTAAAAAAGATTTGATGTAATGGACAAATCTCCCTGTTGGCAATTCATGTGGTATAGTTTCAAAACCCAACTTTGTCTATATGCACAACAAGAATTTGGGCACTCAAAAGCAGATCTTATGCTATATTTCTTTTCTTACTGAACCAATTGTAGAGCCCTTACTTTCTTTGTTTAAAATGGGTTGATACTCAAAGATGCATGGTATACTGTTTAAAATACGACAAGTGTATTTTCACTTGATTATTGAATTCAAGTCTCCTACTTTCTTCTGCATAACAAATGAATACACAATCAAACACGTACATATATATGTTCCATCTTGTAGGTTTGCAAACATATACACAGAATGAGCATTCATCTAGACCTTGTGGGTGCACATAATGAAGAAGCATTTCATAAAAGCTATATCAAGCACTACACAATCTGAAAAATTCAGAGATAGAGGGAAGCAACGGAGTACCATAGGAGAAGTATATGTCAACACAAGCTGAAGATAATAAGAAAAAATTTTCCAATGGATATAACTTACAAAAGATCAACCAACAAGGATCTGAATTTGCAAAAACTTTATGGAAAGAAAGCTCTTAGAGGGACACCAATGTAAAGAATCTGCATTCCAGTGAATCTTAATAGATATCCTCGACAAATTCTGGGAATATTAAGCACAGATCACCATGCCTTTCCCAAAAAATTCAAATAGTCATGCATATAAAACTTCTAGAAACTCAGAAAATAATGATCTTTGCCTTCTGTACTCGCAGATTTCAGTAAAATCAAAGGTATAATGGCAAGAAAATAATGATTCTGTCTTCTGTACTCATAGATTTAAGCATGTGAATGGTCCATTATATAAAAAGTACTTTTCCAAGGAACATAGTTGCCCTCAAAATAAAAACAAACAAAAGGAATAGTGTCATTTTTTAAAAGAAAATTCACTAAAATAACAAGAGAAGAAATCAAGTAATAAAGCAACTATGAGAACCTTAAAGCAAATTTTACAATGCTAGAATGTTACAAATATAACTTCAAGCCAAACCCCACCCATCATATAAAAGATGGAATGCTTTTACTGCCAAAACTATGGTGGGACCAGATTCTTTTTTTGATAAATAATCGATAATTATCATTAAAAGCGTAAAGACGCCCCTTAGTACACAAGAAGTGCATAAGATGAAGCACCTAGCTAGAAACAAAAAGGACAAAAAAAATCACTATAACTAATTGACAAAGGAGATGCATAAGTAGATGTCCAAAGATACAAAGTTTTGAAGAAGGACTTAATCTCCTCCAAAAGGACTGGATCTTAAAATTAGCTTGCCCTAAGGATAACAGTTAAGCACGTCAAACAAAACATTTATGAAAATAGGTGAGTGGACTTGTCAAGCTTAATGCTTTTCTTTGAGAACAAAATTTTTTTAGCAAAAATGATGTCCTTAGTCCCCTCTAAAGAATTTTAGTAGTTTCATGCTTCACACTTCTGGACATGGGAAGCTGAAGCCTTATGGACTTCCATGCCCTTCCAGAGGAACAGGAAAAAAAACCTCAAATGAAACCCTGCTGGGATTTGCCAAATTCTTTCACGTAAGAACCTTAACAGAACCAAGAAATAATATCATACAGGCATTTCCCAGGGAAACTTTCGAAAAGCACCATATTTTATTTATTTATTTATTTCCAAATAAAGGTTGCTATTGCACTCAAAAGCAGGGCAAGCCACAAATTTTTAACAAATCGACACACTCATGCCTCACAAATTCCACAAAGCTCTGCAATCTACAGCAAAAACAAGAAAAGCCTTTTCACGCATTGAACCACGAGTTAACAAGCTGAAAATCCCATGCACACGAAATCATATCAGTGAAATGCAGCATACAGAACACACCAAAAACTTAGGAAACTCCATCAAAAAGCTAAAACGACACAGACCCATTTCCTTGAGAGGAGGCAGTAAGAAGCACATACTGAGCTTTGTGACCAGTGATAAGACCCAGCAAAGCCGTCAAAGATGAAGAGAGCCATGTCCCTCTGGAGCAATCTTCTTGGAACTGGGGAGAGGAACGCGGCTGAAAGAGGTAGAAGAGAGAGAACTGAAGCCGAAGAAGCAAGCGAACTGTTTACATGGGGTTTAGGGTTTCGTCAGAGTTTTGGGGCTCTTCAGTTCCCACCATTTTCGTCTCTTTGGCTCTCTGTTTCTTTTTTCTCTGAATAGTTCTCGTTTCTGTTTTCTTGGGATTTAACACGACTTTGTCCCTGTGCTCCCAGAGCTTCTCATCTTGTTTAGCCATAAATGTCGGCACAAGATGATATGAAGAATAATGATCAAGCATGTAGATATCTTTCAACAATTAGTTATTACTGCCTGCGATCCAGCTAACCCCAGGAATTTTCCTCAGTTCTCCTCCTGTCATGTCATTCCTCAGCTTCTGCACACCATCCCACCTCCCATCAGCTGCATATATGTTAGAAAGCATGATTCTGTAAGCATTTTTCTCAGGATTATCTTCAAAAAGCCGCTGAGCTACAATTTCTGCCAGGTTGGAATTTCCACATGCATCACAGCATGATAAAAGGGCTCCCCAGATGCCACAATCCACTGGTTCTGGCAAAGACAGGATAAGATTGTAAGCCTCTTCCAACTTACCAGCCATCCCGAAGAGTTTTACCATGTAAACATAATGCTCAGTTCTAGCTTGAATTTGAAATTTATCTTTCATTTTTCTGAAAATTTCCTGGCCATCTAAGACAAGGCCAGCGTGGCAGCAAGCACAAAGGAGAGCAGAGAAAGTCGATTCATCAGGTACTAACCCCTTCTCCACTATCTCTTCAAACACTTTGAATGCCTGAGAGGCAAGTCCATGCAAACCAAGGCCTGAAATTACTGAATTGTAAGAAACAATATTCCTTTTTGGCGTAGTGTCAAAGACACGAATTCCCAAGCCCAAAAAACCACACTTAGAATACATGTCTATGAGGGAAGAGGAGACCATTAGATCCGTTTCAAATCCATGTCTAAGTACATAACCGTGTATCTCACAACCAGGCCCTACATTTGCTAATTGAGTAGCAGCTGCCAGTACGCTGGCAATCAAAATGGGATCTGCCTTCTTACTTTCCATGTTCAGTTTCTTGAAGAAACACAGAGCCCTCTCATAATCTCCAGATTGCGAATATCCAGTTATTAAAGCAGACCATGTAACTAAATCAGGTTGGAACAAATTACAGAAAACTCTATATGCAGAATTCATGCACTTACATCTCGAGTACATGCTCACAAGTACACTGCCTACGTGAGCATTAGAATCAAAGGCAGTTTTCAGACAAAATCCATGTATTCCTTGGCCAATACTCACCAAGCTGGAATATGCTAAACCTGAGAGCAACCCGACTACTGTATATCCATCAGGCCGCCTCCCCTCACCTCTCATTCTTCTGAACAGCTGAAGCCCTTTATCCCAAAATCCACAATTTCCATAGCCAGAAATCATCGAATTACACATAACCAAATCCGGCTCAACTATCCCATGAAATACCCTACTGGCTTCATCAACCAGACCCAGTTTCGAATAAGCCGTCACAAATGCACTACTACAAATGGGATCCAAGCCCCACCCAGAGAGTATTACTCCTCCATGAACAAGTCTCAGCGCATCTAAATTGAAGTCCTCAGAGCACGCTCGTATAATACAAGCATAAGAAAAACTATCAGGTTTAGTTTCAGTTTTAAGCATCATGTTAAAGAGAGATAATGCTTCACCAAAGTTGTGGACTTGCGCATATGCTCGAATTATTGAATTCCAAAGAAACACACTCCGGTGGGGCGTTTTGTCGAACAGGTTGCGCGCAGCGCAAATGTCGTTATTAATCGCATAGAATCTTACTATTCTGGTTGCATAAAAAAGGTCAACGAGGTGGGTCTTTATGATAAAAGCATGCAGTTGTTTGGTTCTCGACAGGGATTGGTAAATCTTGGAGAGTTCTAACTGAAAAAAATGGTGGTGAAAGAACATTGGAATTGGATCATTATTTTGCTATATAGGCTGCGATAATTCTACCAGCAAGTGGAATTGGGGGAGAAGAATTAGTTCAAAAATATGCAAAAAGAGAGGAATGTAATTACGATCGATCCCCATGGATTTACTCCCATGATTAAAGGTGAAAGATCGTTGATAGCAGTTGTTTGGAGGGAAAACCGTGGAAGATGGTGGCCGCGTAGGTGTGAATGAGAGAGAAGAGGCTGGGGGAATTGGAAGTTTTTCAACGGAAGGTGTAATGGGTATATTAGGTTAGTGGCCCTTTGGGCCTTCTTTGTTCAGTTTCTAGAGTTTTCAATGTATTCTTTTAGTTGTATTCGTTTTAGTGGGCTGGGTTTGGGTAGCCGAATGGTAGACTCGCATAGATTCGGTAGAGGGATTTGAGATAAGGTGGGCAATTTTTTATTCGACTCGTGAATTTGACACGAACGTAATACGAAATTAAAGAATTAGACTTAAGATTGAAAAATCTATTCAATTTAAATAAATGGTAAGCTCACTTTCTCTTTTGGAGATCAATAAAGTAAAGGGAAAATCATATTTAGTCCTTAAGTTTTTATATGATTTGAATTTATTCTGGGTTTCTAATTTCAAGAGTATAGTTCCTAAGTTTTGCTCAAATTTTAAATAGGTCTCTTTATTATTTTTTCATCAAAATGAATAGTTTGTTATATATCATTTTGTGTCTTAATTCACATTTTAGCATTCATATCAACACTTAATATTAATGTCATATCATAAAGTGTCAAATCATCTATAAATTTTTTTTTTTTAAAAAAAGACTCAACTTAAAAAATTAAAAATCATCTTCTTTGCCATCTTAATCTTCTAGATTTGTAGCATTAAAGAAATAACCATTAACTTTGACGTTGATATAGATTTTGGCGTGTCAAATGAAACATACGTAACAAATAGAAAATCGTTAATTTTAACGGTAAAATGATAGAGAAACCAATTTCAAAACTTGAGTAAAACTTAAGGATTTTATTCTTAAAATTGAAAATTTAAGAACTAAATTCAAATTAGATGAAAATTTATAGATTAAATATCATTTTTTCCTAAAGTAAACAGTAAACCATTTTTCTCACTCTTGGAGTATATACAGCCATGGGAGATCAATGGGCTTCTCGCATTGCCCTTCCGTTTATAATCAACCTATTCATCTGCATCCATTTCCATTACCCATCCACCTAACAAGTCACTCATACCTACCATTTCCATTATCCATCCACCTACCAGATCACTCATACCTACCATTAGATAAGCACATTACAGAAGGGAATTGAAAGCTTTACGATTTTTTTTTTTTAATTTTTGTGTGATTTTAATTTAACCCCTCATTTTTATCCAAAAAAAAAAAAACACTTATCTCCTTCAAATTAACACTCAATTTACAATGTTTATAAAACTAAAGATTGTTTAAAAGCTACATCATTTTTGGAGTGACACAAGAGAGACACAACAATGACATTTAGCATTACTCATATCAAAGTTTTCCTAAACTACAAAAAATAAAAATACTTTTCATAAAAAATAAAAAAAATTCAAAAACAGGTGGTAAAAAACCCGTGGGTCACCAAACCCACAGCAACCGACCTCGGCCATTGTGGGTCTTCATAAGACCCATTGATTTTTTTTTTCTTTTGTTTTTTTGAATTTGTAAGAGTATTTTTATCTCATTGAAAAACTTTTAACGGTATTTTTATATTTTTTTTAGAACAAAAAGGGTTCATTGCAAATTTTTAATAGTTTGGGGTGACATTCATACAATCTTTAGTTTGGAAGGCATGACAAATTGAGTGTTGATTTGAGAACGTATATGTGTACTTTTTCCCATTTCCCTTTTTTTTTTTCTTTTGACATTGTAATCTAATTATACACATTTTTTTTTCTTTTCCTGTGTACTTTTGTAATCTAATTATACTAATTTTTCTTTTTATTTCCTTTGATTCATAGTTTCTCATTTTATTTGTTTTCTATCTTGAACCCCTGCATAAGAAAGTCTTATGAAAATAGCCTTTATTAAAAAAAGAATAAGTGAAATAGATTAACATTAGAATAATCATTTCCTTATGACCATTTCAAATATTAAAACATAAGTATACTTTAATACTAACGTTATTTTATTCAACTTCTTTTATTTTTAAAAAATATTATTTAAAAAATAATTATTCCACCTACCAGACCCTAAATAAATAAAAAAAAAAATACACATTTTCTATTGCAACTCATACTTACGCATTCCTTTTTCAGATCCCATGGTTTCGATGAATACGATTCATGCACATATCTAAATCAATCAAGGCCTCAAATTCTGTAATTTTGGAATCACATCCAGAGAACAAAGTCAAAAACATAGATAATCATTGAATTTGAGGCGGCGGAGGTGCCGGTTTGGGCTTGGGCTTGGGCTCGGGCCTCCTCCATGTTATTGGCCGGTTTCGGGCGGGTGAAGGTGGGGGCAATAGACCTCTTGCTCGTAGGCTCCGGAAGAAAACTATTTTTTTACTAGTAATGTTGAGACCTTCAGAGATCCCTTGTAATCTTGGAACTGTCTTCGTGGAGCCATCAAGCCATAAAATCTTCCGACCACCTTTCAGGCCAAAAAAAGATCATAGCAGGTGAGAAATGAGCATAGATTCATAGAGAAAAAAAGGGTCATATATATATATATATATAGGACTTTGAGAAACTATATAATATTGTTACCATAAGGAAGTGATGCATAAGTTGCTGGAATCTGATCCACAAGAAGGATTAATACTGCTACTAGTGTTGCCATCATCTTTGCACTCATCGTGTAAACCTGAAAACAGAAAGCTTGTGGAAGCCGGTCAGTTCACCTTTGTCATGCATGAGTTTGGAGCAAGATGTAGAGTCTCAGACGGAGAGACAGACGGAGAGACGTAAGCCTTATGCCTTTCTGACTCTTGGTTTTATGCATATATGATTTTATCTACGATTAGGTATAAGAGCAACTGGCGGACCTTTTGGAATACGAATAAGTCTCACCTATCGGCCTCTCGCTCTGGTCTCAACGGCAACTCGCACATGCATCTTCGCTGTCTTTATGGGAAAATCCCTTTCTTTTTCTTTTTCTTTTTTTTAATTATCAAATATGCCTTCTAACAAACGATTTCCTCCTTCAATACTATATAGAACATAAGTCTCCTCTAAATTAGATTAGTGAAATTTCCTCTAACTCGGTTTAGAAATTTGTTATGTGTCTTTTAGCATGTAAGAAACACATAATTTTTTAATTAACGTGTATTTAAAAACATATAATTTTTTAATAAATATTAAAAAATATTTAATTTTCACATGCTCAAGGAATACAGAGCAGTTTTATAAAATGAACGAAAAGAATTTTCTCTAAACACAGTTTGAAAGTGTCATGTAGTGACTTAAGTTTTACCAAGTCAACACAGTGGGCCCCAATCTTTTGGCATTCCTTCTCCTATTCGAAGTATAAGCGTTTTACCATGTTGGTTTTATTGTCCTACTCCCACATGTATTTTGAGTTCTTTGTGGCTGACTTTATGTCCTATATAAGGACACAGTTCCAGCCTTTTAGAGAACAAGGTACAGAGAGATGGCTTCAAGGCTTTTATCCGTTTGTTGAATGGTACAACACTTAGAGAATTTAGAGAAAACTTTATTTTGTTATTTATTCTCTTTTGTGTGAAAGCAAAATTTGGATGTATTGGGGCTTTGAATTTTGAGTAGTTTTCCTCTTACTACTCTTTGTATTTTATCGTTTGTTAGTAATTTTCCTCTGGATTATCTACACTAATGGATGTAAGTTTGTTAAGCCGAAATTACTTAAATCTTAATGTCTTATGTGATTGGTTTATTTTCTATTATGCTATTTTTTGCTTCTTTGAGGATCCTAAATTTATTTTGTCATAACAAATTGATATCAGAGCTAGGGTTCTTTATTTTGCGGGATGACTTTTCCAAAATTTGAAGCACAAAATTTTGATGGTCATAAGAGTTTCAGTCTTTGGTACATCAAAATGCGGGCTTTATTACGACAACAAGGTTTGACGAAGATTTTGAAACCATCAGAGGAAGGAATTGATATTAAAGCAATTAAAGAAATTGCGGAAATAGCGAAACTTGAAGAGAAAGCCTACAGTTCAATTTTGTTATCTATTTCAGATGGAGTTTTGAGAGAAGTCACCGATGAATAAACTGCTACTGGACTTTGGAAGAAGTTAGAAAGTTTGTACATGAAAAAATCTCTCATTAACCATTTGTTTCTAAAGCAATGGTTATAGACCCTTAAGATGCAGAAAGGTACGCCTCTTTGTGATCATCTTGATGAATTTAATAAAATTCTTATGGACTTAAAAAATATTGATATTCAAGTTAATGATGAAGATCAAGCCTTGATTTTGTTATGTTCATTACTTGAGTTTTCTGATAATTTCTTTAATTCAATGTTGTACGGAAGAGATACCATCTCTTTAATTAGTAGACATTAAGTTTGCTTTGAATTCTATAGAATTGAAGACAATACTGAATGGAAAAAGTAGTGGTAATCAGGTGAAGAGTTTATTTGTTAGGGGTGTTCATAAAATTTCTCTAATTTTAGAGGTCAATTTAGTGAGAAAGACTCAGATAAAGGAGGCCAATCGTAATCTAACTCGAAGAAGAAAGTTCAGTGTTACTATTGCAAAAAGAATGATCATTACAAATTTGAGTGTCCAAAGTTGAAAAATAAGGAGGAATGTGATAAACCAAAATTTTCTTCTGTGGCTGGTGTTGTCGAAGAAGGTTCTGAGGGTTCTAAATTTGTCCTTACAGTTACTGTTTCTAAGGGCTATTTTAATGACAAGTGGGTCCTTGATACTACATGTACTTTTCATATATCCCCTAAAAGGAATTGGTTTATTATCTATGATTCAATTAATGGTGATTCAGTCTTGATAGGAAGCGATGTTGCCTACAAGATTGTTGGTATTGGTACAATCAGAATAAGGATGTATGATGGGATTATTAGGACTTTGAAGAATGTTCGACACATACTAAATTTGAAGAAAAAGCTTATTTCTTTGGAACTTTGGACTCCCTTTGCTACAAGTATTCTAATGAAGGTAGAGTCATTAAGTTTAGTACAGACTCATTGGTTGTGATGGAAGGTAACAAAGTTGATGGCCTCTACTTTCTTTAGGGCAGTACGGTGATAGGTTTAGTTGTTGTGTCTTCTTCAGATGATCCAAATTCAGACACCGCCCAGTTATGGCATATGCGGATAGGTCATATGAGTGAGAGATGTATGACAATTATGAGCAAACAGGGTTGCTTTGTGACCAGAAAATATGATCGCTTAACTTTTGTGAGCATTGTGTGTTTGGAAAGCAATGAATAGTCAAGTTCAGCACAGGCGTCCATAGAGCAAATGGTACAATGGATTATATCCATTTAGATCTTTGGGGTCCCTCTCAAATTTAGTTAAAGGGTGGTGCTCAGTACTTTGTGACATTTATCGATGACTATTTGAGAAAAGTCTGGGTGTATTTTCTAAAGAAGAAAAGTCATGTGTTCATCACTTTCAAGCAATGAAAGGTGTTAATTGGGAATTAGACTAGAAAAAAAATCAAGCGACTTAGAACAAACAACGACATGAAATTTTGTGGTGATGAATTTAATAAATTCTGCAAGGATGAAAGCATCGCCAGACATCACACAGTTATTCATACTTCACAACAAAACTTGGGTTGCTAAGCGGATGAACATGACTCTCTTGGAGAAAGCGCGTTCCTTGCTTTTGAATGCCGGATTGTCTAAGGATTTTTGGGCTGAGGCTGTCAATACTACTTGCTATTTGGTAAACCGTTTTCCATTGACAACTATTTATTGTAAAACTTCTTATGAGGTATGGTCTGGTACTCCTGATGATTATTCAAATTTGAAAACTTTTGTCTTGCTCATTGTCATGTGAATGAGAGTAAGCTTGAGCCTAGGTCAAAGAAATGTATATTTCTAGGCTATGCTAATGGAGTGAAGGATATAGATTGTGATATTTTGATCCTAAATCACCTAAGTTAGAGTCAATAGGGATGTGGTATTTGATGAGTCTATCATGCTTCACCTAAAGAAAGAGTTCGTTGTTTCTGTAGGAAAGGATGAAGGTTATAGGAAGGAGGTGGAGACTTTACAAAGGGTGCAAGATGACACCCAATATCATCTTGTTACAGTTAGTCATAGTTTTAGTTCTGATGATGATGATTGAAAAGAAGAGCAAGAGACTAGTATTACAACTGGTAGACAAAGGAGACAAATTAGGCCATCTCAGAGATATGACTATGCAGATTTGGAAGCACATACATATATTGTGGCAGAAGACATTGCAGTCCAGGAGCTTTTCGCTTATTCAGAAGCTGTCATAGATAATGAGTCTATGATAATAATAAAGGGCACTGTGTTGGGAAGAGAAAAACTCGAGAGAGAGCTTTGGGAAGCCAAAAAATAAAAACTATATTAATTACGTTTAATACGTGAAATGACAATTCTATTAAAAAAATGAATAGCTTTTATTATAAATAGAAGAATGTGTAATGAATTAGCCTTGGAATAGTTATTCTTAATTTAAGAAATAGTCATTCCCTCATGGCTATGAGAAATATTATTTCAAGTATTAAAGTATATGTATACTTTAACATCAGAGCTATTTTATTCGACTTTTTTCATTCTTAATAAAGAATATTTCATGAAATAATCATTCTACGTACCAAACGTACCCTTTAGGCATAGTGTAACTAGTATTAGGGAAGAGAAAAAATGTAGAAGAGAAACATTGGAGAAGAAGAAAATGTGTTGAGAGCCTTGGGAAGAAGAACCAAAAATAATAATAATAAAAAATTAAAGAGCATTGAAAAGAGTAGAAATTAAAAAAATTCAAAGGAAAAATTACGTAAGTACGTAGATTATATTTAATATGCGAAATAACTATTACTTAGAATAGTCTTTATTAATAATAAAATGAGTGAAATGGATTAACCTTACAATAACCATTCCGATAGGAATAACTATTCCTTCAATTGAAAGAATAGCTATTCCTCTTAAATTTAAGAGAAATGACTATTCTTTCAATTGAAGAAATAATCATTCCGATAACCATGAAGGAATGACTATTTCAAAGCTTAATTATTCCACTAATTCTATTCTTAATAAATGTTATTTTAAAGAATAGCCATTTCGTATACTAAACATGTCTGTAGTGTTAAAAAAAGACGTCTTCAGCTTGACATACATCCTTTTTTCTTAGGATGAGAGGACATTTTAAAAACGACATGGATGATGTGATAATTTCTTGTAGTTGGAGGCTTAGAGGACGTGAGCCAAAATTGTCTTCATCAATGTAGAGAGAATTGCTGCGTGTAGTTGATCCGTGTCACACTAGTTAAGATAAGCTGAATTTTGAATTTGGGGTGGCGCGCACCACTACTGGAGGATGATGGTATTGAAGACGTAGCAAATCAGGCAGGAACAACCACTGGTTCAAGACACTGGATAGTGTCATCAATATAATCAAGGAGATCGACGATCATGGTGACCTTTAAACTAGGGAAGAAATTGATCACGCCACACTAAATAGTTGTCACGAGTCAATTTACGCTGAAGATAGTGTCTCATATTTGGGAGAGGCAGGGCCGCAGGGGAGAGAGAGGCCGAAACAGTGGTACTACCATTGTTTTTCACTAGCCATTAAAAAAAAAAAACGTGAGGATCGCACTGACTGTTAAACATAATTGTAAGTGTCTCTCACTTCTTGATACAGTGTACTTCTCCATTCATTTATATAGAATAATGGTTACAGAAATATAAATTAAAAGCAACAAGAAGTTTGACGCTAGCCTTTTACAATTACGACTCTCGGACTATTTACAATCAGGGAGTCGTAATATAGTATACATGTCAATCCCACTCCATGTCCACCCTCTGTCCACTTAAAATTGATTTAACTTTTACAATTTCTATCGATTTTATAATAATTTTAAAAGTTAACACTAATTTTGAAAAGATACAAAATAGAATAGAATTGATATGTATACTTACTCTTAAAGTTATGACGATACGTAGCTTTTAGAGAATTGGCGTACGTAGACTAGGAGTCTTATCCCTTAGCTTCCTCTCTTCAATCGACGTGATCTTTTTAGTAGCTGCTGTCGGTGGTACAGATATATTGATCGCTAGGAGTTGTTGTATCTACATTAAGAGATATACCTGTTATTTTTGGAGATTGAGTCCACCAATTCAATTTGTAAGAAATTTTTTTTCATCAAAGAATCTGGGGTGGAGGTGTGGGCTCGGGCTGGGGCTCAGGCTGGGGCTCTGGCTTAGGCTCTGGCTTGGGCTCGGGCTCGGGCTTAGGATCGAACCTGGGCCTAGAATCGCCACTATAATAGTGGTGGTGCCCTTGCCCGCCGCCGCCGCCACCACCACCACCTCCACCTCCACCTCCACCTCCACTTCCTGGCCTTTGGATTCGGTTTTGGGCA
>FXXK01001886.1:6060-23534 GCA_900184695.1 Betula pendula
ACAAAATCATTTAATTGGTAAATAACTTAACAGTTCATCTCACAGCCTTAACCATCAAGGGTTAAAACTTAAGGATCTCACACTCTCCTCAGAGAGCCTGTAGTGGAATATTTTTCACTTACATATAGATATAGCTATTAAATTAAACCCACAATCATCAATAACATTAGAGTCAAACTAAAAGCATCATAACATAGATATAAAGTGTCTCCAAATGTACAATTGGCAACCGGTAAAGCATATATAGGATTACAAATTAATTGGCGACCTTAAATATTACTAACTATTCTAAGAGTCACAAGAAACATAAAATCTCAAAGCCTAGACTTCATCAAGTAAAGCATATAAAGGATCTCGATCATGTCTTGACGAGTATTCCCTCCAGCTCTCCACATGTCGATCAACCACTCGAGATCTACCTCTTCAAAGACTATCAGCCATTCCGGATCTAACTCCTCAAGGGTTAAAACTTAAGGATCTCACACTCTCTTAAGAGAGCCTATAGCGAAAGACTTTTCACTTGCATATAGAGATAGCTATTAAATTAAACCCACAATCATCAATAACATTATAGTCAAACTAAAAGCATCATAACATAGATATAAAGTGTCTCCAAATGTACGGTTGGCGACCTTAAATATTACAAACTATTTTAACATTCATAATAAACATAAAATCTCAAAGCCTAGACTTCATCAAGTAAAGCATATAAAGGATCTTGATCACGTCTCGACAAGTATTTGCTCCAGCTCTCCGCATGTCGATCAATCATTCCAAATCTAACTCCTGAAAGACTATCCTGAGTATGCCCTCCAACTGGACAAAACTACTCAAAGGTCTCGTCATTGTCTAAACTATCTATAAAACAATACATGGTTTACATGTGGAAAAGATGTAAGTGTAAGTCCATGACTTAGTGAATAATAATACACATAATGGACAGGTTATCGTTTAGTGAACTCAGATGATAAATCACATGCAAAAATGTAATGTGACAGTTCATCATTTGGCAATAGTATCATGAATGTAATATAGATAAAATGTATGATGTAATAGATTATTATGTCATAGTTTAGCTCCATGCTGTCTACTTGGGCCCTTAACCTCTCCCTGCTCGATTTTACACGTTCTCGAGAGAACATCTATTACAATATTGGTGCCTCGAATTCTACACAAACATACCATTTTATACTAGCAGCCCGACCAAGTCCAGCCTCCAGTGGCCCACGCTACTAGCAAAGTCGTCACTGTGACCCTATTCGAACAATGGTGCGCTAGTCACATATAACAACCATTGGAACCAAGGCCCAACACAAAAGTAAATTTCTTTGACCATATGGCAAACCTGTATAATGGTAGCCCATGTCTGTTTTTTTGCACAAGACAGTGTATCATGTCATATGATGCAATTTAATCTTTCATAATCTTTTACATGCATATATTTACAAACTCATCATTCCTTTTATCTTATCATTCTCAGTCATTTTCATAAGATATAAAGTTCACAGTAATCCAAATATATTTCATGTGAGTAGTAAACATACACGTTTACTACACAAAATAATCATGCTATGTAGAAAACAAATAATAATAAGTATCCACGTGAGTTTTAGTCACTTGAATCATGTAGTTCCACCGAGGGGTCCTCCGAGTATACACCAACTTCTAAATCTGTGAAAAGGCCTTATATTAGTCCTATTCTTAAGCTAAAACAAACTCTAGGTCTTAAACTAAACAAAATGTAAGCCCAACCATCGAACGTTCGAACAAGAAAGGTCAAACGTTCTATGCTTGAGGTCGAACGTCTGGCTTTGGACAAAAACTAAGTTAGACTAGGACTCCATCCAAACCTGTTCCTAACACAACCTAGGATCCTTATATGCTCCCTAACTCAATGCAAGACCTTAGTGGCACGTCCATGCAGAACTCCGTACGTCAAACATTAACAAATCATTAACCCATCGTTAACCAAATATTAGAACCAAAACCTATCTAAAACTTATAGGAAAAAATGCACTTTACCCTCCCCATCCCCCCCCCCGGTGCGGCCCCCAATGTTTGAGGGGTTTTTCAATTTTGCCTCCAACTTAAAAATTTGCAATGTACCGCTCAATGTTGCAAAAAAATTTAATTCAAAGCAATCTGTTAGCATATGCCGTCTCATCTGATGAAAATTGGACATTTCACTGTTCAGTTTCCCAAATTACCCATGACTAAACTCGTTATTTCCTAAAATATCCTTTTATTCAAAAAAAAAGGTGTCCCCTATGGACATTTGGGGTTGGCTCCACCTCCAAAGGGTCCAAAATAGGGGGCCAGCCACCCCCTTGGCCAAATGGGGTGGCCGGCCAACCCCTTTCTTTTCTTTTCTTTCTTTCCTTTTTTTTTTTCAGATTACTTTTTTTTTTAATAAAAAAATGATATTCTAGGAAATAGCGAGTTTAGTCAAAGGTAATTTGGAAAGTGAATAGTAAAAATTCATTTCAGTCAAATGAGACGGCATATGCTAACAAATTGCTTGAATTAAAAATTTTGTCAACATTGGGTGAGTACATTGCAGATTTTTTAACATTTGGAAGTGAAATTGAAAAACCCTCCAAACATTGGGGGGGTAAAGTGCATTTTTCATTTTTCCTAAACTTATACTACGAAAATAAAGATAACAACACAACAACACTAATGAAACAAGCTTAACTTAGGAAGGTTACCTCCTTAGAAGAAAAGGGTTTAAGAACTCTTCCTCTCCTTTAAATCTTCTCTCATTTATTAAAGCAATAATTTGAGTTCAGGGGCATAAGTGTGCTGAAAGGGGTGAGGGTGGGGGTATTAATAGAGAAGAGTTTGTGTGGGTAAAGATTGAAGGTCCTTTTCAGTTCCAGCATACATCGATCGTTCGTTGTACTATGCATATGGAACATTCAACCTACTCTATTCAAACATTTGAAAAGGCCAAAAAAATCCAAAAATCCAACTCTTAACAACCCTAACATTGCCATTAATCCTAAACAAGGTGGGCCCCATCAGACTCCATTCAATAGATTAAGAGTCGTTGGGTGAGGCAATATACACTATTATTAAGAGATTGTTGTTGCACGGTCGTAAAGTCGCTGGACAACTACAATCCCACTAAACCAAATCAACAAGTGCTTAAGGGATTGTTGTTGCATGGGCACCGGGCCTCTGGATGAGAAAGGCTCAAGGGATTGCTATTGCACAGCCTCCAAGCAATTGGGCGACCACAATTCCAATAGATGGTACCAACAAAAGCCTATGACCCAACCAAGGTGCTATTGCTAAAGTACATGGTCTAGCTGGCATATTATTGCTTGAAGCCTGCAACTCAACATGTGAGGCACTGTTGATGCAAATCTACAATTCACATTACATCTTATTGGGCAATTGACCAAAGCATGATCAGAACAAGGTCATGTACCTCAGACTATATCTTATTGGACAATTGACTAGCATATGGTCATGTACCTCACACTATATCTTATTGGGTAATTGACCAACATATGATCATGTACCCCAAATTATATTATGTTAGGTAGCTGATCGAAGCGAGATTGACAGCAAAAATAGGGTCATACATTCCGTTTCAAGCCATTGAGCGATCAATTACCCAATGTGAGATGAGGGAGACCACTGGTCTCTCAACAACATTAAGAGATTCAATGACCCAATCCAGGCACCTGGAATCAGCTATACGACAAAAACCGTCATACAAAGATAGTTGTATGTCTATGATTCATCACCAAATCCACTGGCAGGAGGAAGACACGAAATTACAACTGAGTTCATTAGTAATTGGGCTAATCAAGTCCAAAAGTCCCAGCAATGCCTCTGTATCATTCATAGAAAGCTCAACATTATGGACTAATCAAGCCAACGAGAGCCTAAAAGCAAAGAAGGCCCATCCCAAGCCATATAGAGCCTAGTCCAATGTTTAACAATGAGGCCCGTGGGGAAGTGAAATGTAAAGAAAAAGTCCACGTCAAACCTGAGCTGCTCAGAAGAAGCGTGAAAGCTAAGGACTATAAAATAAAGTTTCATCAGCTAACATAGGTCATGTGATCACATTCTCCAAAGATCAAGGTCATTCCAATGGATGAAAAAGCAGAGCAGCAGCCATTCACGTGGGTAAACGTCAGAAAAGGAAAAACCTCTATGCGAGCTCGACCATCCACGACTAGAACCAGCTCTCACCAACATCATGGAAACTGTGAATCAGACCCAAGAGTTGTCACATAGGGGAAGAAAGGACGTAGTGGTTTGGTAAGTAAGGATGTGATCAAACGAGACTGTTGTATCAACCATGGTGACCATATTTTGTGTGGCTTGGCAAGGTGATAGGTAACGCCCAAGAAAAACGTTTATAGTTAATTTAAAAAGTGATCAAATTAACCCAAATGTTAAAAATATGAAAAGATTTAAGAGGATCAAGTTAGAAAAATCTTGCCAGTTGGCTCGTCCACAATTCTTGTTCGTACGCATTGCAGCCGAGCTACTCAGGGACAAACGTCCCTAATTCTGTTGTACGAGCTTCAGACGTGGGTTAGACCCAAGAGGCTTGTCTGTTATGGTGTCCATATGCTTAGTAGATGTGGGAAGAACAGAGGCATTCGTCCACAATCTCATTTGTACGAGTCGCGTTGGTATAAATACCCAATACGTGATCTCAGCTTCATTTTCTCTCATTTTCTCCCTTCTCACATGATTTTCTCCCTTCTCACATTATTTTCTCTGTTATCTCACCTAGGGTTTGTACCCAAACCTTGGGTATTGATTTAAGAGAGTTTCCAAAGCCAAATCTAACACCGGAATCGCAATCCTTGGTGTTAGAGCATCGTTTCTACTGATAATTTTGAAGTAAAATTCTTTTTTTTTTATATAAGTAATGTATAATGAAAAAAAGCACAAAAGGGCGCAACCCTAGTACACAGGGAGTATACAAGAGAACCCATAACTCAAAGAGAAAGAAAAATAAAAATCTAAGAACTCAGAAAAAGTAGAAACATGCGTAGTATTCCAAGCCACTCTCCATATATACAATGTTTGCAACATCACCATCTTTAACTCTAACAAGCCAATCTCTCAATCATTGAAGCTCCTTGCATTCCTCTCGCAAAAAAGCATCAAATCAAACACAAAGGAACCAATCTCCATAAATGCAACACTTCACGATTACCCAATTGTCCCCTCCAACAACCCAACAACTCGCTCACCCTGCGAGGAATAACCCAAACAACACTAAATAAATGAAAAAACACATTCCACAACTCTGGAGCAACCTCACAATGAATGAACAAGTGATTGATAAACTCCCCACTTTTCTTGCACAGACAACACCACTCCATCACAATAATATTCCTCTTTCGCAAATTATCTAAGGTTAAAATCTTCCCTAAAATCAACGTCCACACAAAAAATGCCACTCTCGGGGAAGCCTTAACTTTCCAAATACCCTTACAAGGAAACAAGTCAAGTACATTAGATATAGAATTAGAGAGAACCTAATAGTAAGACTTCACTTCAAAGGATTTTGGCTTCAAAGGAATCTAACAAAGTTTATCCTCTCATCCATGTCTTACTCTTTGCGAATACAACAACTCAAAGAAACTAGACACCACTTCCACCTCCCAATCATGCACCGGCCGAGTAAATAGGACATGCTAATGAATGGAACCATTATGGACTTGCATAGTCTTCGCTAACCACACATCCTTCGCACAAGCAATAGTGAACAACTCAGGAAAAGGGTTCTTCAACGGCTTTTTCTAATAAACCTTGAATGTTATGCATTCGAGCCCCTTTACTTGCATTTGTTAACCCTTGGTTTGTTTTGTAAGATAATGTTTTGTTGTGTTTTTGTGTTTGTTAGTATTTTCAAGTCCTAAAGTGTAAGGGCACATTAAACCATGGATTTCTAGCTTAAATACTTCAAAGTGTGCTAATAAAGCCAAAATGGCTCAAGCCTATCTACTTTGGCTCGAGCCCAACAATGAAGAATTGAAGTGGCTCAAGCGCCTTCCAAGAGAACTCAAGCGCAGCACTGACTGAAAGGGCTCAAGCGCAATTCATAGTGGCTCGAGCGCAATATTAAAGGAGCTCGAGCGCATTTGGTCTACCAGAATCTGATTTTGCGATCTTCACCGAATTTGGAGAGAGAAGTATCTAGAAGATCGAGTCAGTGAAGGATTAGCTCTAGAAACCCTTAAATGGAGGTTTTGACTCCATTTTCCCAGCAATGAAAGATTAGAGGAACTCAATCCCTTGAAAGAAGTGATTTGAGTGTGAGCTTTGGGGATTCAAGTAGGGATGCAATCTCTGATCCAAGGGAGGAGATTTTAGTGGACAACAATCACATTAGCGTTCTAAGTCAAGGAATGGATTTCTCTTCATTAAAAGAGAATTACACCTCCTTCATGACTAGCTAATCTTTTCTTCAGATTACGCATGATGATTGTTTAGCTTAGGGAATTACAAAAACCTTTGTAACTATTTTTCAATGATCATACTCATTCTTGATTATATTTGATCTTGTCTATTAGAAAGTTTTATTGTCTTGAATGAATCTAACATCTCTATTTTTTTGTGATTATAGGGATGAATTGACATTCATTCAAGAGACTTGATAGGTCATGCTTAGGAATCATAAATCATGCTACATCTTAGCTTAATGTAATGTAGGTAAATGATACATGCAACTTAAGATGGGTTATTCTTGATTCTTGTTTATGTGTATGCTGTTTAGGGATTGTATAAGCCATACTAGGGAACACGGATTGTATCACAAATAGTGTTTAGGTGATCGATTCATGCTAATCTAAGATGAGTTATCATTTTCTCCAAAACAAAAGCATTTTTTTGTCGATGTCGTCGTATGGTTGACAACCATATGCGCATCATATCATGAATATAATGAGAATCCCATGCGAGTACAACTGACCATTGGTATAAGGTTTGTGGTGGATTCAAGTCCCTATATTTCTTCCCAATTAATTCATTATTAGTTTATGCTTGTTTTTAAGTTTTCGATTCAAAAATCAACCAATTTATTCTCTGAGTTAGATTAGAGGAGATCTTGGATAGTTAATAAACATCAGACAAAGAACATTCGTTGAGGTTCGATATCCTCTAAATAGCCCTATCCTATAAGGATTCTTCCTATTGCAAGTGGTCATTTATTGATATTTTAAGATCACATCAGTTCCCCACACAAAACATCATGCCAAAACAATACTTTGGAGCCATCTTCTACCTCATATCTCACATGATTAGCAAAACCAGCCCAGCCCCTCCTTATACATTGCCAAACTCCCACCCCATATGAGCCCCCTACCTCCTTAGAACACCGACCTCCACTCACACTATCATATTTAACATCCACCACCTTCCTCCATAGAGCACCCCTTTCCATAATAAACCTCCATAGCCACTTACCCAACAAAGCTCGATTAAATAGAACCATATTTCTCACCCTTAAGCCCCCTGCCGTTTTTGGCATACAAATCTGCGACCAATTCACCAAATGAAATTTAAATTCATCACCCAAACCGCCTCATTCTTAAATTCACCAAGTAAAATTTTTAAAACCCTAGTTTTCCTTATTTGGGCTACATTCTTGAATGTATGGCTTAATGTTATAATTTTCTTAGGGTTTTCAATTGTTTGGTAGTCTAGATCAATAGGTTGAAGTTTTGTGGCGCGAAACTTTGGATTTTTCGACAGATCAAGGTAATGGTCAAAACCCTAGTTTTCTTTAAGTGTTGTTATTTGGAGATCTTTGGTACCTAACCCTAGAGCTTCTCTATGGATTGTCAATTTAGGCTATTTGTGTATCTAATGGAACCCTAGAATACTATGGGTTACTGGGTTGTGGTTGATGCTTGTATTATTCAAGTATCATGGATTGTTTAATGAAGAGTAAATTATGAGTTATTGTTATTGATGCTTTGGCAATGTGATTTACGTAATGGGCATTGCAAAAGCGTACGGTCTAAGAAGTATTTGGGATTGTCAAGCGGATAGGTAAGTATTTATACTTACTAAGGATGATACTAATTTTAATTTGTTTTGGATATTTTAATGTTTAGGAAGTGTTTTATTTACTAAGCATAAAGGGGAAGGTTTTAAACCAATTTGCAAGCAAGTTATGAATGTTTAAATACNCTTTGGAGCCATCTTCTACCTCATATCTCACATGATTAGCAAAACCAGCCCAGCCCCTCCTTATACATTTCCAAACTCCCACCCCATATGAGCCCCTTACCTCCTTAGAACACCAACCTCCACTCACACTATCATATTTAACATCCACCACCTTCCTCCATAGAGCACCCCTTTCCATAACAAACCTCCATAGCCACTTACCCAACAAAGCTCGATTAAATAGAACCATATTTCATCAAATGAAATTTAAATTCATCACCCAAACCGCCTCATTCTTAAATTCACCAAGTAAAATTTTTAAAACCCTAGTTTTCCTTATTTGGGCTACATTCTTGAATGTATGGCTTAATGTTATAATTTTCTTAGGGTTTTCAATTGTTTGGTAGTCTAGATCAACAGGTTTAAGTTTTGTGGCGCGAAACTTTGGATTTCTCGACAGATCAAGGTAATGGTCAAAACCCTAGTTTTCTTTAAGTGTTGTTATTTGGAGATCTTTGGTACCTAACCCTAGAGATTCTCTATGGATTGTCAATTTAGGCTATTTGTGTATCTAATGGAACCCTAGAATACTATGGGTTACTGGGTTGTGGTTGATGCTTGTATTATTCAAGTATCATGGATTGTTTAATGAAGAGTAAATTATGAGTTATTGTTATTGATGCTTTGGCAATGTGATTTACGTAATGGGCATTGCAAAAGCGTTCGGTCTAAGAAGTATTTGGGATTGTCAAGTGGATAGGTAAGTATTTATACTTACTAAGGATGATACTAATTTTAATTTGTTTTGGATATTTTAATGTTTAGGAAGTGTTTTATTTACTAAGCATAAAGGGGAAGGTTTTAAACAAATTTGCAAGCAAGTTATGAATGTTTAAATATNGAGCTGAAGCTATGTTCATAATATGGTTTGCGATACTTTCAATGGATTTATGACATTGATGAATGTTTGATGAATGATTTATGAAGTTTTATTGTGTTTTACGAGTATGGTGGATATATTATTGACGGTTGAAATGATTTATGTTTTAATGGATTTGATGAAATGAACATGCCTGAATACTTTATATGATGAGTATGAGCATGAGTTAAATGTACAGAAAAGTGAAAGTTAAAGCAAAGGTTTTGACTTGGATTATAGGGGTCAGTTGACTATATGTATTTGGACCCAAATTACAAGGTTCAGTAAACCGTATGTATTTGGACTTGGATTACAGGGGTCAATAGATTGTATGTATTTGAACCTGGATTATAGGGGTCAATTGACTGTATGTACAAGCTTAAAAAAAGAATAAGTTTTAGAAAGAGCATGCATAGCATAGTGTTTGTATTTTAATGACATTTGATGAGATGATTTGCATGTGTTTATATGGGTTTTTTAGATGTATCAATACGCATGTGGGTTTGAATGAAACAGAACATATGTATACCGTTACGGTTAGTTGCATATGATGATTTATGGTTTGATCCTTAGTAGGGGCGAACCCATGTTTGTGGTTGGGGGGACGAGTGTCCCCCCAAAGATATTTAGAACTCTTTCAAAAATATTAGACGTCCATTATTACCCTCAAAGTACACTTTTTACCCCTCTAAATGACTTTTTCACCCCTCAAAGGACAATAAAATTACATTGCTTTTTCACACTGCACAGGCTGCAGGTCTTGTGCAGTAAAAACAAAAATGTAGTAACAAGGCTTTTTTTTTTTGTTTACCCGTAGTAGTAAAATGACTTATGAATATAAAATGGCTAATTAAGAGAGAAAAACTTCTCTTTCACACTGCACACAGCTTGGGGGCTTGAGTCCTAAAAATTTAAAACATCCATAAAAAAAATATATTTTTTTTTTTTATGTTATGTGCCTACTCAAAAATTAATTTCCTCCCCTTCAATTTTTATTCTTTTTAATTTCGTCCCCCCTTACTCAAAGTTCTGGTTCCACCCTTGATGCTTAGATATACTTGTATGCTTATGTTTCACCAAAAGGGGATGAAATACATATATATACATGTAGCTAAGTTATATATTATACTTATGGTATAGATGAGTTTATATGTGTATGCTTCCAAACGGGAGACTAGAACATGCCTATACGTTCTTAGCTAAATTGTATGTTTCAAAAGGTTTTGCAACTATAGTGTTTACTTCATCAGCTATGTCATGTTTTGAAAATAAATGTCAAGCCTTAGTAGCTGTTATTGTAAACTCTTAGTAAAAATGATTATTTGGCTCATTACGAAAAGTCAATGAGTTTTACTCATTGAAAACTGTTGACTCACTTATATCCACCTATGCTATCATGGAAATCTCTGCGATTACATAGATTCTGTTGATGTAGGTACAAAGGGTGTTGATGAGAATCCTATGGCCTACGACTTGGGCTATTATGATTAATATCGTGGGATGACCCATCTTTTGTATAAACTAGATTACATTAGTCTATTCGTTTGTACAACATTGTGATGTGTTTACAAACAATATTGATGTATATGGCTCATGTCAAATGTGACACGTTTTGTATAATCATTCTTTTGTGTAAATGATATAATGTAAAAGCTTTAATCATTATAGTTTTTTATTTTTCAGCTCTACTTATGTTTAGTTTACTCTCATAGTGTATGCTTCCACCGAGTCTATATTATTATGTGTTATGTAATTCTGATGCAATAAATGTATTCTCATAAGACATTATGAGATGTGTGTATGGCACAAGTGTTCTTATCACCTTGTGGCGATTCATTCAGTTCATGGATCATGTAATGTGTTTCAACAAAAAAAAATATATATTTATCATCTGTAGTTATGAACCAGGTCATCACAATAGGTCTCACATGCTTATTAAGCATAGTAGTTGTGGCAAAGTCTGAGTCAACTAGGTATGACTTAGTTAGCCTAAACATACTACTTGTGGTTGCACTGATGTAAAAAAAAGGGTTCAAGATGATATAATTTCTCGCTTAATTTTTTTTTCTTATTTCTACTATAGTGAATTGTAGAATATGAAGATATTTGGATGAGCGAGAAATAGAGAAATATCCCTAATTATTAGACAGTAGCTAAAAAGTAATAAAAGAGTGCAATAGTTGCACATCATTTTTTTAAGTGCTTTAAAGACATCAATATTAACGAAGTCGATACCAAAGTTGGTTCAAGACTTGTTGAATGTAGTGGTGTTAGTGAGAATTCCAAGAGGTTTCAAAATTGGATGGTCATAAATTAACTTTATTATATTATATCATGCTTCCATAAATGATATGCTAAATTATGCCATGGGACATACGATGATGGGTAAGGAAGCTTGAAAAATCAAGAGTTCTCTCTCTTATAAGAGTCGTAATTAGAGTCGCTAACTTTGTAGTAGTATACTGGGATATATAGGCATTTTACAAATGAAAGTAGAATCTCTTGATTTATTATAGTAGGTGCATAATTTTTTAGAGTTACTATATGCATAGTTGCGCATAAGGAGAAATGGTCCTAAAACACTACTTGAAATCTTTGGTTTAAGTGTTTGTAATTGACCATGGGATATGTTTGATATCTCTCCTAGATGATGATGTTGTTTGTCGTGTACATGACAGTGATGTGTTCTATAATCATTCTAGCATGACTATGAACGTTCAAAGAGAACACACATTTCACTATGTATTCGATTTCATGGTGAAAAGATGTATCAATAGGTTTAAGTTGTCTCACTCACACGAGTAACTGCCTCTGGCGCTTTGGTAGCAAGTAGAGATGAGACATTGAATCACTTTATGCTTATATAGCACATAGAGTTGGTTGACATGAATATATGTCTCCTTAGCTAGGCCTAAAATGAATATTTTTGTTAAGATCATGCATGGATAGCCTACAATCAATGTAGCCTGTGATTAGTCAAATGCAAAATCCTAATTTGGCACCTTAGGTGGTGAACAAATGGAGAACTTGGGTTACATGCTTTGGTAACGAAAATATTAAGATTTGTACAATGTATTGAAATTAGACATACACTTTTGAGGAAGAAAACTTCATCGTAGCATGTATTTCATACTACATCTATTTATTCAACCGAAAGTGGAGGTAAGTGAATCTATCACTCCTTCCTCACCATATGAGTCCCCTAGGTCATTGTTAATGACTATATTTATGCCCTATGTAACATTTGAGTATGTCACAAGGTTGAGGTTTTAGTGTTTGCTACTTGGACATGTTACCTATGACCATGAATGATGTGGTATAAAGATGCATTGTTGGGAAAACGATTGGACCAAAACTGGCTGACATGAGGGCAAATGAAAGATTATTTGGTAACACATCCGTATTGTGTGTGTACTCACTGTCAACGGATTGTGTAGCTTCTTGGATAACGCAACATAACTGTGGGTATATCACTTTTTTGTAGAGGTTAAGCATTAATTTTGAAATATTGGACTCCACAGAAATTAGAGATGCTTAATCTGATGTGACCAAATGAGTTAGGGCATAACACCTAAAGGGATGTTGTTATACCGGTCCTTATAAGATTTTGTATAGTGCTCTCAACCTTTTATGTAGGTGTGTTTGATAGTCGCACGACCTATTTGTCAGTATGAACAATGTTGGAGATTGATATGAGAGATGTATGGTTAGCTTAAGCTCATTGTATATAAGTGGGAGATGTTAGTAGTTGGGCCAGTATATACTTACAATGGGCTGGTCCAACCTATTACCAAGAGTTGTATCTCTTGGTTTATAACTAACATACCCAAGAGTTGTCTCTTGGTTGGGTATAAATAACCAATGGGAGAGTAAGTCTAATAATCTATCTCAATTTTGCATTTTGTTGAGTGGTTGTGAACATTCGAATCCCTCTCCTATCATTTTCTCTCAATAGCATTATATTACGGTCCAATTAATAGGATTAGTATTTTACTTCATGTTCTTTCCATGTTAGTCTTATATTTCCATAAGAAGCCTTATGTCTCCAAGTCAGGATTGTATTCCTTATAGGGAGCCTTACGTCTCCTAGTCCAAGTCAGGTTTGGATTGCAAATCCAAACCCTAGACTAAGTCGGTTGTAATTCCTATTTAAGCACAGTTTGATAATAAACTCAGTAGAGAATTATTTAGCAAATCAACACTTATGTTGTAAGGTCTGAGGTCCCTTTAACGACTTCAACGCAACCATAGGGAGGCCACGCAGGACTCATCCTGCCAACTTTCCTATCCAAGGTCCGATTATGCGATCTGTCTCTCAGGCTCGTAACAACTTGGTATCAGAGCCAACCATGGTGTCATCGTCTTCATCAACAACCAAGCAGCAGCTGGCCCTTTTGGAGGCCAAAATCGAGGCTAATTGGTAGGAGATGAGAGAACTTTTTGCAGCCATGCACGCAAAATTTGATCAACTGAATGAGGAGCGACATTCAACCAGTGAGAGCGAATCTTTTAACCGCAAAGGAGGGGCGCGAATGAATAGAACCGGGTCTGGTTCTAGTGGATCCACAACACCTAAGGTGGTTACAATCGATTTCCCACGCTATGGGGGAAAAGATGACCCGACGACTTGGATTTACAAAGTCGAGCAATTCTTCGAATTTCATGGCACCAATGAGGAAGATAGGCTGCCCCTAGCCACCTGCCACCTTGACGGTGATGCCCAACTATGGTACCAATTGTTCAAGGAAGGAGAAGCAACAGAGGTCACGTGGGAAGCCTTAAAGGAAGGCCTTCACACCAAGTGTAGACCAACAATGTTTGAGGTTTTTTTGGTGATTTGTCTAAACTTAGGTAGGAGGGGTCGATAAGGGAGTATCAAGCACAATTTGAAAGGTCATTGTGCCATGTTGGAAGACTCTCCACAGAACATCAACTGGGGTGTTTCATCAGTGGGCTGAAGGACTCCATTCGGCCTGAGGTCCAAGTAGGCCGCCCCACAAGCCTCACCACTGCAGTAGGCTTGGCGCAGCTATATGAAGCCTTAAACCAAGCTCAACGGCGCAGCTACACGCCGAAGACCCAAAAACCTCCCAACTTACCATCCATGTCATCATCAACACTAACCAAGCAAAAAAGTCCCCAAATTCGAAAGCTCATAGCAAAGGAATTGCAAGATAGAAGGGAGACGAGATTGTGCTTCAATTGTGATGAGAAATTCATACCTGGCCATAGGTGTGCCAAATTATTTTGGCTTAAGCTGCTAGATGAGGAAGACAGAACCATCACAATAAGGGGAGCCACAGACAGCCTAGAAATTTTCGAGGAGGAGGAGGTGCAGCCTGCAATCTCTCTACATGCCATCATAGGGGCTCAAGGTCCACGCACGATGCGATTGAAGGGCATTGTGGGTTGCTGCAAGATTGTGCTTCTCGTTGACAATGGGAGCAAGCACAACATCATCAGCTCAACAGCGACTCATAAAGGCATCATGCCAATAGCAACTGGGAGGATAGAGGTGCTTGTGGCCAATGGTGAGAAGCTTTCTAGTGGAGGGGTCTATCGAGGAGTCACCATTTGGCTTGGAGGATTTCCATTCACAATGGATTTCTATGTGCTGGAAATCGAAGGGTGTGAAGTAGTTCTTCGAGCTATTTGGCTAAAGACGTTGGGACCTATTTTATGGGACTTCTCCAGCTTGTAGATGAGTTTTATGTGGCGTGAAGATAAGGTCCTTTTGCAAGGAATTTCGACACCTACAGATAAGTTTGTCGATGGGTCAAAAGTCCTTAGGATGATGTGTGGCTGCTACAGGGGGGCCGCGTTACAGCTCAAAGCTGTCCATTTGGCAGTAAAAACAAATAAAGAGGAAGATCTGGCTGCCGAAATCCAAGCCCTTTTGGATAAATACTCAGTATTGTTTCAAGCGCCCAAAGGCCTGCCTCCCACACGGGCCCATGATCACAACATCCCAATTCTATCCAAACAAGGCCTAGTCAGCGTACGGCCCTACAAGTATCCTTTTTATCACTAAAACGAGATTGAGCGACAAGTCTCAAATTTATTGAACTCTGGAGTCGTAAGGGCTAGCACAAGCCCATATTCCTTGCCCGTGCTCTTGGTAAAGAAACATGATGGGTCATGGCGGTTATGTGTAGATTACCGAGCTTTAAATCAAATTACAATAAAAGACAAATTTCCCATTCCTATGATTGATGAGCTTCTAGACGAATTACATGGGGCCAAATATTTTTCCAAGTTGGACTTACGCTTAGGTTACCACCAAAACAGTCACTCCATCAAATGTTGAGAAGACGGTGTTTCGGACCCATGGCTCATGTTTTTGACATCCTGCTAACCCATCAACAATTTGTGAGGCGGGACAAATGCCAATTTGGTCAAACGAAGGTGTGATATTTGGGCCACATTATTTCTCCTCAGGGGGCGGCAATGGATCCCAGCAAAATCAACTCAATTATGGGATGCCCCAAGCCCACAACCTTTAAGGAATTAATAGGGTTTCTCGGCCTCACAGGGTATTATCGCAAATTCATCCAGAATTATGGGGCTATTGCCAAGCCTCTAACATAGCTACTTAAAAAGAATGCTTTTGTTTGGTCAACTTAAGCCAAAGAATCCTTTGAGGAATTAAAACTAGCCATAACTCAAGCTCCAGTTTTGGCTTTACTTGATTTTTCCAAATCCTTTGTGGTAGAATGTGATGCTTCAGGGTTAGGCATGGGGGCAGTCTTATTACAAGACAATAAACCAATAGCTTATTTTAGCAAGGCTATCAAGGGGCAAGAGTTAGCCCTCTCTACCTACAAGAAGGAAATGCTGGCTCTAGTCTCAGCTGTTCAAAAGTGGAGGCCTACTTATTGGGCTCAAAATTCATTGTTCGTACTGCACAAGAGCCTAAAATTTCTTTTGGACCAGACTATATCAACTACAGCTCAGCAAAGATGGTTGGTGAAATTATTGGGGTATGATTACGAAATTGAGTACAAGCAGTGAAAAGAAAATTCAGTTGCAGATGCTTTATCCAGGGTAAATGGGCCAAAAACATTGATAGCTCTTTCCCAACCGGTTCGCCAATGGCTAGAGCCCATCCAAGATGAAATTCGTTCTAATTCCGACCTGAAAGCCTTGGTGTCAAGAATCCAAGAAGGGGAAGCGGTGGGCCCTTGGGAATTTAATACATGAAGGTTTTTTTAAAACCATGAAGAGGCTTAAAGTCATTTTTTATTGGTCCAACATGAAGGGGAAGGTCAAGGCTTTTATAAGACAGTGCGGTATATGGTATAAAACTAAAACCACAAGACCATCAGGGCTCTTGCAACCTTTACCCATACCCACTCAACTTTGGGCTAAGGTCTCTATGGATTTCGTTGATGGATTACCCAAATCACATGGGAAAACTACCATTTTGGTGGTTGTCGATCGATCAACAAAATATGGGCACTTCATTCCCATAATTCACCCTTATACAACTCCCCAAGCCGCAAGGGTTTATTTGATAACATTTATAAATTGCATAGTATTCCAGAGACCATTGTGTGTGATCGAGACCCAACCTTCACGAGTCATTTTTGGACTGAATTGTTTTCTCTCCATGGAACTTAATTCAATTTCAGTTCCGCCTATCACCCACAAACTTACGGGCGGACGGAAGTCCTCAATCGTACGGTGGAGATGTACTTAAGATGTCTAACAAGCTCAAAACCTAAGGAATGAGTTACATGGCTACCGTGGGTTGAGTATTATTACAATACTAGTACTCATTCAGCCCATAACTTAACTCCTTTTGAATTGGTGTATGGTCGCCCTCCTCCCACTTTGTGGAAGCGGTTGAAAAGACTTTGGTGGAACGTGATGAGTTACTCAAAGAGGCAAGGGATCGGTTGCTCAAAGCACAACATCGGATGACCCAAGTTTACAACAAGCATCACAAAGAGAAGCAGTTCCCCATAGGAGATTGGGTCTATTTGAAGTTACAACCCTATCGACAATCTTTTGTGGAATCTCGAAGCAATGCCAAGCTAGCACCTAGATATTACAGTCCCTTTTAGATTTTTTAAGGAAAAAATATAAAATGGACCAATGGCGTACTTACTCAAATTGCCACAGAGTCTAAGTTGCATCCTATTTTTCACATTTTAGTCCTTAAGCAATATGTTGGGACCAAAGAGCCAACACAGATCGAGCTTGTAGAACCTCCTGCTTCGCCAGTCCACCCGCAAGCCGTGTTGGAGCAGAGGATGCGTAAGGGAGTGCCTGAAGTATTAGTGCATTGGGCAGGTTACTCTCCAGCAAATGCTTCTTGGGAAACAAAGACCGACTTCCTTGCTTGCTTCCCAAATTTTGGTCCTTGAGGACAAAGACGTTCTTAAGGGGGAAGGAATGTTAC
>FXXK01001886.1:23920-39830 GCA_900184695.1 Betula pendula
GAACCTTACGTCTCCTAGTCCAAGTAAGGTTTGGATTGCAAATCCAAACCTTAGACTAAGTCGGTTATAATTTCTATTTAAGCACAGTTTGATAATAAACTCAATAGAGAATTATTTAGCAAATCAACACTTGTGTTGTAAGGTTTGAGGTCCCTTCAACGACTTCAACGCAACCATAGGGGAGGCCATGCAGGACTCATCCTGCCAACTTTCCTGTCCAAGGTCCGATTACACGGTCTGTCTCTCAAGCTCATAACACATTAGGTTGTGGATGTGTATGTTTTGCTTTTGAAATAAAATACCGCCGTGTTGAGTTCTTTCAATATTTATTTGGATGTGAATGTATGGTAACAACGTGAAACAACAGATGTCCAAGATCCTTGGAGGTACAATATATATATTTTTTTTTTTTTTCTAATCAAATGAGGAAAGGGTTACAGGGGATGGAGGTACAATTTATATTTTCCAACAAGAAGCCTTGGCCCCAACGCACATTAAAATTACTACAGTAAACCTCTATATTGACCACAGAGCACCGACCCTCAGGTTGATTCCATGTTATACTTTACATTTCAATTTTATATCAATAATCTCATAATTTACTCATTACAAATCAGACGTCAATATTTTCTCTCAAGTTATGCACAAAATCCATGATAAAATGCAGAACCTATAGAATTCGAGTTTTAAATCTTGAAACAGTCATTAAAGATAATTTGCACTACACTTTTTGTGTACAGAAATCTGACCGACAAAGCTGAAACGTGATTTTACAAACCAAATTAGATGTGCTTCAAAGGCACATCTTTAAAATGAAAACTTCTCATTAATGATTAACTCCCAAGAAATGCTCACAGTAATATTTGTATTACGAGATTTTTTTTTCTTTCTTTCTTTTATGCACAATGTTAGTGATGAAAAATGCATAAGCAGAACTACCAAAGAGCGTAAGAAGCGACAATGTTTCCTTAATTGATTTAAAATATATTTTTGAAAAAAAAAATCAAACAATTTTTAATAGAATTCAAACAATTTAAAAAATAAAAATTATATTATAAATTTGAATATCAAATCAATATAATTGATTGCTACAAATACAATCTCATCATATTAGCAAAAGAGGTGCTTATCATTCAATCACTGCATCTATATATTAGCAAAAGACGCTTAGTCATTTACATGAGAAATGAATGAAAAAATTGGTTAACACATCCTGCAGGACAGAGTAAAGGGAAGGAAAAAGAAAAAAGAAAATATGAAACAGAGAGAAAAAGGCCTCAGGCCTCAGGCATTAGTGGTGTTATAGGAGATTTTAACGAGGACTGAGAGAGGAAGGTTGAGAATATGACCTTGATGTCCAAAAAGTCCAATTCTCCCAAAGCTGGCAATAGAATTATTCACAGTTGCATTGAGGTATACACTCAACACCTGTCTCTCCCCACTGCCAATAGAGAAGCGCGCAGGAACCACCTTCACAGACACCCCATACGGCGCACTCCAACCAACACTGTAAGTCTCCTCCCCACCAATGTTGGTCACTGACCTTTGTATAGTCTTAGACTGATTCAGTTTTGCTAAGGTGATTGAGGGCAAGTTCAGGTCAGCACCACTGATGGTAGAATTATAATCCCAACAGTTTTGGCCAGTGTAATTCAAAACCACAGCAGCAGATCCATTAATGCCACAAAGAAACTGCATATACTCATCATAACCTGCAACAACAAAGCGCATGCAACCTCCGGACTTAAAATTTGCATGGAAAAGCACTTGCCACAAGTTAAAGAAGATCAGAAAGAGAACAAATAGACTAGAGTTGCAATTATCATCATTTAACTTGACCATTAGCAATGGATTAAAACTGCATTACCAAAATTACAAATTCATATAAAATACATTAGCGCATTTGCAAGTCATGAACTCATTGAATTGAAGACTACTGACTTGGAAAAGGATAAAGCAAGATAATATTACTGCATACTTGTTTCATACAAGCAAAAACGTACGTGCAGCTAACTTGATTGATTCAGGATGGTGACTACGAACTTTTCCCATTTTCATTTTTATTAATGCATTCTAATTACTCGAATGCACCTGCAGTTTCTATCCTCGATAGAGTAACTAAATTCCCTGCATGACTTTCAATTAAAAGTTTAACAAAATAGCTCCTCCATCTTTCTTTACTCTCTTCTTCCTTTACTAAAGCCCTTCTATCCTCATCTTTAATACACTTAACACAACTTAAGTCTCTAACTTTATAAATATCTCTCTCTCCTCTTATCCCCCGATTTGCTATAAAGTTCCTCCGTGCTAATCAAACACAGGCAAAGTTTACAAGAAATTCAACAAAGTCGGCTAAAATGGTCTTAAGGGCGTCTTTATGTGTTACAGGGTCAAACTGCACCTATAGGTCAGGAATTGATTTAATTTAAGATGTACAAGAATGAAAACTGGAGAGAATTCAAAAGAAAAACAGTGGCTGATGTTTATAGACACTGTCTTAGATAGAATTCAATGGTGAAAAAAAAAAAATTTGTCTAGTCAAACTCAGGAATTTGGGATAAGGCTCTGTTTTATGCAGGAGAATCAAAGCAGATGTGAAAAAGCAAAAGTAACTTCAGAGCATATGAACTATTTAGATGCTTATTTGCTTATTTGGTGCAATAGAATTTCGACAGGAGCATTTGGAAAACCATGATAATAATCGAATTCCTTTCTACAGACCATCCATGCTAAACTTGTAAAATTTTATTCACGCCTTTAGACAATACATAAATATAACTACCATGTCTTCATTAATAATAATAATGTATACATAAAACTTAAAAAGGAAAAAAAAAAAAAAATTCTTTTGTCTGCATGTTTACATGGACTACGGTTTTCAATTGAAATAAGAAAGTTTGGACCACAATTAAATCCAAGGAAGAAAGTAGACTTATTAAAATCACAATCATGACAAGATTTCCAAGAATTTGACAGCCTGAAACTACTTGACTAATATAAACCAAACATTATTAGACTTACTGGAATCAAAAATCAAACCCGGATTCAGTGCTGCAGTTGCATTCACAAAACCACTGCCCATGTCAAAGGGGGTTGCTGGAGACTGGTTTAGATCTGGGTTGGCATAGGCACGCTGAGCCATTATTGGTCCACTGTTCTTGTCATACAGAGAAGCAGTGGTGGAAAGGGCAGATGCAATGGCTGAAGGACTGAAACTGGGGAACTTTTGCTTAATAAGTGCAGCAAACCCAGCAACATGAGGAGCAGCCATGCTTGTCCCAGACATCATTGCAAAGTTCTCGCCTAAATTATTGATACCTTATTAGTTAATTACTCATGTAAATTTTAAAAGTATTGGTAAACTTTGAAATTTATGGGAGAAAATAATAATGCTTGTGCAATCCTTTTTCTTTGCTAGATACTTATAATTGCAGCATTTATGAGTGTATTTATACCTAGGAATTCAACTGAGTCAGTGCCAAGAGAACTCCAAGCAGACCATATGAAATTTCCAGGAGCTACCAAGTTGGGTTTCAGTATGTCAGCATCATCAAGAAAATTGTCTTCCGGATCTGGTCCTCTAGCAGAGTAATACATAACCTTTGGAGCAGAATTACTGTAGTTCGCTTTTAATCCTCCACAGATGCTTGCAACTGCTCCATATTTAATGATTTTCTTTGTCAGCTCATCTCTCTCCAAAGAAGAATTGTAGTATTTGAGTAAAATCTGCTAGATAGATCACGAAAGTGTGTGAGTAAGCACCAGAAATAGGAGGAAGGGGGGGTGGGGGGAACAGGTTAATCACGAACATATGGCCAAATCCAGGCAGGTTCTACCTAAATTCATAAGCTTTGAGGATTACTATACAGAATGAACACTCACACACACATTTTCACAACATCTAGAGGCCCACACCTTGGAATCATCTGGGGATGGTATTATGATGCCAGGCATTTTCATTGGAACTGGATTAAGCTGAAAACCAATTACATAAGGATCCATGTAGAACACAACACCAGCTGCACTGAGGTTTTTGGCTGTTTGTAAGGCCTGTTTGATAGTTGAGAGCCCAAGCACAAATCTTATTGAATAGCTACAGATCAAGAGGTTCCCTTGGACGAGATCCTGATTGAAGCTACTGGAGTCTTGGCATTCACCCACATACATATCATTGGCAACCGCTGTCTCATTGTTCAAAGCATGAATTGCAGAGATCAGTGTATACAATGTATCTTTATCCGTTCCCGCTGAACAAACAAGGAATAAATCAGCTAATCTTTCAAGTCAATTGTGTACACTCACAATATGTATCCAAGATGCAAACCATGCATCAAAAGCTTAGCCATAAAAATCCACTATGCAAGGATCAGCCCAATATTGACATAACTTAGTGGTGAAAGCAACATTTGCATATATAAAAAGAGGAATGAAAAACAGGTTGCATTCACAACAATCTATCTAATCCGACCTCAGTTTTAATAGAAGCATTCATTATATAGGTACTACCCATTTGCCATGGTCAGATCCTATGAGCAGGTTTAGGTTTTCACATACATCTTAACTGCTTCTTCTTGGAAAACACACCAGGAAAGGACACCCCATTCTAATTCACACGAAGTTTGTGAGAAATAACTGCTTAAACCATCTTGTAAGAAATTGGGCAGCAGCTTCATAAGTATTTAAATACTAAAGGAACTTAAACTTGAATTGTCACTTTAACTTTTTTTATAAGCACTCGAAATATCATTAAAAAGCGGAAGGCGCAATTCACCCACAAGAAAGTATATAAGAGAAACACGGAATTGTCACAACTAAAAAAATGAAAGTAGAAAATCTCAAAGTAATACAGGACTTGTGCACAGATCATTGAACTATGAATATTCTGCATTGAAGAGAGACTATTTAAAACAATTTGTATCACAGTTTCTAAACCATGCCTTCCTTCAGAATTAGAGTATCTAAGAGAATCCTCAATTTTTTTGACAATAATGGGTTAGAACCCAGGTTGCAGCTCTCCCCTTCAACTCTATGATGAGTTCACGTGGAATAGAAGGTTTGGGTTTAGACTGAAACTCATATTAGAATGCCATCTTTAATATCCCTACACCATGAAATAAAGCTCCCAGCGTGCATAAGCACTTACCCAAACTCATAACCTACAGCAAGCCATGTGAGAGGGTTGAAGGTGAGAACTGCCAACCTGGTGTAGGGGAGCAGAAGTCATCTATTTCTGTGATTTCTCTTTTCAAAATTGTGCAGCTAAAAGTTTGGAAAATGGCTTCTTAATCCAGTTTAGTTTTGTGATAAACAGAACATTCTGAACAGCTTTATCTTCTATTCTTTTAATTTTGGACATGTCAATAATTGATGAGAGACACCCACATCAGATCCCAATGTTGATCCACTAGCATATAACGGACCTCAAATCATTCAAAACAATGACAGGTGTCATATCACTTTGAATTCATTTTCCCCAGTCAAATTATAAGTCATTTAAACATGGATCAAGAAATTATGTATTTGTTACATTATCATCTATAAAGAAAATGAAGAGAGATGAACCAGTTAATTGGAAGACAAACTTACGCGCAAGCCCAACTCCAGAAATGGATATGTTGTTTCCCAGGACTATAGAGTTACTGTAAATTCTGTCATGAGATGCAGCACCAACAGTAAAGATCCATGGACTGAAGGAAGACATGCTCTTAGGTGCTGGTCCAGTATTGCCTGCTGCTTGCACAACAAAAATACCAGCCTTTACAGCAGATAGCAATGACATATCTATGGGATTGAAAAATGTTGCGATACCAGGAGGACGCCGATTGGGGGTGATCGATAAGCTTATTATGTCAACCCCATCCTGGGCTGCCTGCAAGGGAGTATTCCAAGATTAATGACTAAGCACATTTGATAAATATTTAACTGTGGATGTATTTTACAAAGATAGGTTAAAAACTTTCGTAAGCACCATAAATAGGTTGGTTCACACCCACAGTCCAACAAGTACTCTGTTGAAGATCTTGTGGACTGAAAAAAGATAATGCTGAAATGGAAATCGTTATAAATAAAAGATATACAACCAAAAGGGGGTTCTATTGAGGGAAAATTCTAAAAGAAAACAGAAATTTCTTCAAATTGGCATTGATTCACCACTGAAGTGGGACAAAGAGAAGAAGAAGTTGCTTCTTGTTGAGAATATCAAATTTTACCATGCTAGGTCCTAAACCTCCTAGCAGGTACATTAGTCATGTGACAAGAAGGTCATTTGCAGCAAAAGAACAATAATATCTACCTGGTCTATGGCAGCAACTACATCTGCAGCAAAGCCTCCAAAGCTCTTGTACAACGCCTTGTAAACAGCAATGCTGGAAAGATTGGCATCTAGTTAATACACGAATACATAAATCCATATAGAAATCTTCATGAGAGTGGGAAATTGGCATATGATATTTGGAATCAACAAGAAATTTTAATGCTTGCTTTCTTCTTTTAATTTTTCTTCTGAACGACACAGCATTTACCTAGTCTTTTTTTTTTTTACCTTATTTTTAATTCAATTACTTATAACTTTGAATCTAGAAATTTTATCATATTGCTTGTTTTGGATCAGGCAAAAAAATCTTTTGAGGAGCAACTTTTGAGGATGAGGTGGCTTGCACAAAATGAGAGGAATAGAAGAGTAAAATAGGTAGTAAGGGAAAAAACGGGAGAGCAACAAAAACTACATTTTCCCCCATGATATTCATTGTCCATGGAAGGCTAACAGTGACCTTAGGCAGGATAAACAAACAAGCAAACACTTCGGGTTTCCCTTACTAGGGATCATGATATCTCATGATCCCTTCCCTTCCATTCCCATCTACACCCCACAATTGCACAGAAGGTTTTACCATGTCCAAGAAGAAAGATAACACTTCGGGTCATTGTCGTAAAGTTTACCATTTTGGGTTTTGAAAAAGCATTTTTGAAAAAGTAAAAATCGGAAAGAGTTTTCCATTCAGTGGAGGACACATTTGAAAAGGTCTTGTCTATGGGGTTTACAGATGAAAATTTGTTTGGATAACTGAAAACCAAAATACTGAGAAGAGTTTTCCAAACATAAAAGAAACAAAACAAAAAAAGGGTTCTCTACAAGGGTGAAAAACCTACTCCTCACCTCTTGCAAGGGTGGATCTCAAACCCCCCTCACGAGGGTGACAGACACACTCCCACACCTCAGGAGGGGTCTCCAACCACCACTCAGCAGGTGTGCATTCACTACTAGAGAGGGTGGCGAAGGTTTGGAGTTCCAACCCCACTGCCCCCTACGATGGTGGAGGGATGGACGCCAAAGGTGGGGAGGGGATGCAAGGATGGCACAGGGTAGCTTCCACTTTTTTCTTTTCCTTTTTTAATTAGTTTTAAAAATTAAAAAATTTTATTTTTTACAAATAACGAGGCCAACCTTGACATATGAAAAACTGAGCATATGTTTCCAAAACATTCTTACATGAAGGTGGAGGAAGCTTTCTAAAAGTGTTATGTGTTTTGTGGTTTATTTTGAAAAATATGTTAGTAGTCGAGGCCAGATCTAAAAATCCGTTTGGATAACTGTTGTCTAATAAGTGTTTTTCAGTGTTTGAAAAATGTTTTTAAAAACTTTTCAACCAGACACTTCCTTTTTCCTTCTAAATTTGAAGTTCCATTTCCCTCCATCCATACCTAGGAGACACCTTTTCTTTCCTTCCTTTCATATCCTTCCATTTCATTCCTTCAAAACTTCCCTCCATTGGATGGAGCACTAGGGTGAAAGCCTTAATCAAAGCCTTTAACAGAAGGGAATCACAAATCTTAGGAGCAGCTGTTTTGAAGGCCTTGAGGAGCTTTTTCTAGAGTTAACCATCAATTATGCGATGGGTAACACATGCCAGAATGAACACTAAAAAACCTATACCTACTTAGTGTTGGACCATGTATGGAAAGTGTCAGACACCACCAAATTAGACTCATCTCTAACCACCAAGTCAAGACTGTCAAGTGGTCTAACAAAGCCAAGGGCTAAAGCATATTGCCTAGAGCTTTAACTGTAGAGGATATTCTTCCAACTGAAACTAGGATAACAAGGCTTTCTTTACACATGAGAGCACAAGAGTGAGGGTCTTTAGGGATTGGTATAGTTCAAAGCATCTTCGAAGCACTTAGTGTATTTATGTACCAATCACTCCCTCTGCCCCCAAAATGAATTCTTACTCAGATGATGACGGAATGGGAAAATGAAGAGAATGCAGAACTATATTTTTTGCTTTGCTACTAACAGCCTCTTTCAGAATATAGAGTATTTTTTATATATAGAAGATATATGTACAGCTAAAGATACATATTAACAACAAACCAATGCTCAAATCTGGACTAATTACTGTGAACGAGGAGCCATTCCACTTGCATTTCCAAAGTGATGCCCAGCAACTACCACTGGAATCCCATGGTTTCCTGCAGCAACAGAAGCCGTGTGCCTGTGTATCAAGATAAGACTCATCAGGGATCTTTTTGGAAATTTCAATGGACTTCTGGTGTACACATAGAAGTGGAGATAAATAACATTATAATTCCCCTAGCATTTGAAAGGATTATACAGTTTTCAGTGTCGTTGAAACAGATATGTTAGTTTCCTTAAAAGAAAACGAGGTCATTTGAAGCATTCGAGAATAAGTATGATTATCACCTTTTATGAGAAACATCCAAGTCATTGGAATGTTGGTGGACTAGTGTATCTAAAGGCTTTTAAAATAAATTAATTAATTAATAAAAGATATTCCATTTCCACGTGGTTTTTGGAAGGAAAAAGAAGCTATATAACAATTACACAGGCATAAATGTACTCATTTACACTTTATTATGAATAACAGGTGTCCAATATGCTGAACCCCAGGGGAAAAAAAAATCGAAACATGAAGGAAGAACAAGAGAGAAAATTTGTGTGTGACATTTAATCTGAACCATGTCAATGTCAGGATCACACAGAGAGGAGGGTGGCAAAAACAGGCTTATCCATATTTTATTGTAGATTAAACATCTGGAGAGGCATATAGTTTGTAATCATAATTCACGACCAAAAGACTCAGCCAAGCCAGAATTTAAAAAATCTTTTCCCTTTCTTAGCCATGAATAACTTGGTGGAAGAAAATGGAAAAGAAATGCAAATACACAAAAGCTTTTTTTAAAAAAAAAGTATAAGTTTGAGAACAATTGACCAGGAAATAACAGAACTACTCACGTGCCATGGCCATCACCATCAAATGGTGAAGCATAGTCCTGAGTTGAATTGAAAATTCCTCTGGTTATAGCAGATGCTGCAAAATGGCGGGCGCCAATAAGTTTTCTGTTGCATGATCCAGATGGAAAGTCCCGAGTAACCTCACAGATGCCAGAAAAATGAGCTGGAACAGGATATGGATGTTCAGATATGTCATCAGCAAAGCTGGGGTGTGTCGGATCAATGCCAGTATCAATAAACCCTATCACAATTCCTTCTCCAGCAGATTCAAAACCACCTTCTTCAACCCATGCCCCATGTGGTAGGCCCAAGAACTGTGGAGTATGGGTGGTTGCAGTTCTAACAGAGAAATCCAAAACCACATTTGCCACTTCTCTCCTTCTTGAAAGCTTGTCCGCCTTCAAGATTCACCAATGTCATCATTTAAAGAACATATTAATTACATTTTTCCCTAATAGGAATAGAAATATTATCACAAAATGTGAAATTTTCTACAAACATGTGACACGGCAAAGCATTCCTATGCCAAAAGTCTTAATCATAAATACACAATATTTTCCAAACAAAAATAAACAACTAAATAATTATGTAGCACCACAGTTTGACTCTAGCATTACAATGGCATAACAATCATGAAAAAAAATTGGCTGATAGCATACCTGCTGTGGGGTAACAAGAACAGCAAATCCATTAATCAAGTAGTGGTAGCTGTACAGCTTGAGATATTGCTCCCCCCTTAACGCCCGCCTCAATAATGAATCATGAACTCGAGCAATATAAGAACTAAAACTCCGACCTGTCCTTGAATTATTTTTAAATCTAGAAAGAAAAAGAATAATAAGCATCATTAGTCAAGTCAAAGCTCCTATTTTTGTTGACTACGAACAGACTGAAGAATGAAAGACAAAGATAAGGAGAAACCCAGGATTGTAAAGCATAGACTATAGTAAGAAAATAATCATGCATAGTAGAAGGATAATGGGGAAACAATTAAATAAAATAATAACTTTAGCATGGTAAAGCCATCACTATCTTTTACCTCTATTTCATGGTCAGGATTTAAAGTTGATGCATGTAACGGTGTACAAAATAATGTACAAGGTTGGTACGTCTTTTAGAAAATTTAAATAATATGGCATCATGCACACTATTAGATGGACCAACCTTAAATCTTAATTTAAATGAAATTGAGAGGATCCTATTCCCTTATCAAACGTGTTTTAAGTGGCTTGCACTTTTACTTTTTTAAGTGCTTGACATTATAAGCCACTTAAAACATGCTATATCAGTCGATATAGGTATGATAAATATCTGTGAAGAGTAGGGATGAGAGTCTACAGCAATTAGGTGTCCAAATAAATTTTGGGCTACTTGGCCACCTACCCGGGCAGCTGGGTCTCACATGAGTTCTTTTACAAAAGATGTCCAAATTGCTAATTGTTGTGAATCACAATCCGAAGAGTAGCACTATTCTTCACTTAATTGCGAAGAAATCCAATACACGTTCATAAACGACAATTCCAAATAAACCCCACGAACAGGAACCACGGAGGTGAGAGGACCCCATCAGACCCCCGAATTTCCTCGTCTTAACCAGACAAAAATTGCTAAATGATTACACTGGAAACCAAATTTTTTATCGAATAAAAATATTGAAATATAAGACCCAATACAAACACCACCCAGTTTCAGACAACCAAAGTTTTCCCAACCATCCCAAAGTGGAAATTTACACAAAAGAAATGAATCTGGATATATGAAGAAGGTAGTAACTTCCTTCACCACAATTTTGGACCATAATTTTTATAAGTAGATATTAAAATGAGCAATTAACTTCATCTGCTGAATGCTACGCATAATTACACCACAATTGTCTAAAGAAAATAAAAATTAATAATAATAAAGAAATAAGTACCTTCGTTTGTGAATATCCAATCTTCCAGACGAAGCATGTTCCAGACCAATCCTGTCCGTTGTCAACTCACCACCATAGTAATGAGCAACAGGAGCTTGTCTCAAAGTAACAATATACACAGCTGTGAAATTTCCATCCGATTCATCCTGACACAAACCGTTCACGAACATCCCCAAGCAAAGCACCAACACTAAATGCGCCCAATACATGCTATCCATACGAGAATCAATAGTAGTTAAAAGGAAAAGATTAAATTCCCAGGAAACAAACACCCTCCCAAGCCCCCACCCCTTCCCCCCAACTGAACAGGAACACTTTTGAGCACAAATCTTCAGCAACCCATTACTCCCATTTTGGAAGCACAGGCTCTCTCTCTCTCTTCAAGTCTATAGAAAATTTAAAAAAAAAATAAAAATAATAAGTGTAGTAGAGTGAAGAAAAACTACAAAACCAGAGACCCTTTCTCTAGAACGTGAAGATTAGAAAGAGAAAGTGCAAAGCAACCCAGTGAGGTTCGAGTTGTAAGAAGTGAAGTTGCAGAGAAAGCAGGGGTCTTTTTGGTTAGAAAGAAGCCCTTCTGGCTTCTGAACACTTTGGGAAGAGAGAGAGAGTAAAGGGCAGGTAGAAGGGGGTGGTGGTATTAATAGAGAATCTGCAACCTTTCTCGGGTGGTGTGAATGTGAACGTTTTGTTTATGCAAAGAAATAAAATAAAAAACAGGGATGCGACGAGAAAAATGGACGTTTTATTTGGTTTTATGCCAATTTCCGACTGTTAACAGCTTTCGTCCTTCAGTGTAACTCGTTTTTGTTTTTCTTTTGTTTTTTTGTCTTTTTCCTACTCGTTTTTGGACCTTTAAGTTTTTAACGTGTATCAAATTATACTACTCAAATCACCTTTTATTTGTTATCTTAACGGTTAAATAAATTTACGGTTTGTTTGGAATTGTAATTTTTTTAAAAAAAATATAATCTTAAATTAAATTATAAAAATATATTTTATTTGAGAATCATATTTTTAAAAAATTATGATTTAAAAACACAAGAGATGCTTTTTTGAAAAAAAGAAATAAAAAACAAAATTTTTAAAGGTTAAACTATAATTTTAAATATCAAACTACGATTTTGCTAAACGTTTAACTGTATTTTTAAAAATCACATTTGATACCACATTAATTAATCGCTTATTTCAAAACTTAAACCACATTAAATTATTATTTATTTCAAAAATTTAAACAGGAAATAAAAAAATAAATATAATTATTTAATTAATATATATATTTTTGTAGAAGTTAAGTCCGTATCAATTTATAGACTCAAAGGAAATATAGACTATCCAATTAGTTAAAAAAGAAGAGTATAATAATAATTTCACTTTTTTTTTTAAAGTGAAATTATATTTTCACCCCTTATTTTTGACTAACTAAATACTCTCAATTTCAAATTGAAATTGAGAAGGTTATTTCCGAACCCATCAAGGACAGATTGTCGTCCAGTCACATTTCAACAGCATGATGTAATATCAAATCTGTAATTTTTTTTTTAATGGTTGACATTTAATTACCGAATGCAATATCACATTTTTTACGAAGGCAAAATGCATAAATATACACATTCTAGCTGCTACTTGTCTTTCTTACAGATCTGACATTGCATACATATAAAACTACATAATACAATGTAGTTATTTTTAATAGTTGGTATTTAATTTAAAGTTTTTATAAAAAATAAAAAAAGTAAAATTAAATCTCAACGTTAAAAAAACTATCGCACATACTATAATTTCTTTACCACACCTAAGCCAAATCCTTTATCGTTAAACCATTTTGTTTTTGTAATTATATGTATGCAAGTTCTATAAATTGATCCCTAATAGATTTTGAAAAAAAAAAGTTCAAGATTAAATATACTTAAACCTTATATTTTAAAAAAGGACCACAACTTTATAAGTGCGACAATTGAATACTTCAAATTATTATTTTATTACAATTAAATCACTTTCTTTGTCATTCTTTTGAAAATATCCTTATTTTTTAAAAAAAAAGAATAATAATAAAAAATCAACATTAAATAAATAAATAAAACAAAAAAAACTAAACAAACAAAATTTGATTTTTGATTTTAATTTTTTTAAAAGAAAATTGGGATATTTTCCAAAAAATAACACAAAAAAATAGTTTAATAAAAATAAAACAATAATTTGATATATCCAAATATTGCACTTGTCAGTTCGTGGGAGCTTTACCCAAAGAGTCATGATTCATATCAGCCCAGGCTGAAACAAACAGTGTTTCAGTCTGGGCTAAATCAGAAGAGAAAAAAAAAATACACTGTTCACGGACCATGAACAGTAAAATTACTGTTCATGTGCCTGGGCTAAAATGCTATTCATTTCGGTCCAAGCTGTCTTTTATCTTTACTCTTACCCAAAAATTCACTAGGCAATAACAAGGAGTTAACGATATTTTGGGAGAGGGGAGGGTAGAATGTGTAGGAAAATGGGGGGTTGGTGGGTCAACCTTCATCATTCTGGCCCTTTTTGTTGTGGTCTGTCTAATGCTCCTAACGTTCCAATTTTTTTAAGGTCGCCCGTGAAACAGTGTGTAGAGAGAGAGAAACAGAGAGAGAGAGAGAGAGAGAAAGCGTGTGGGACGGTGGCGCACATGCGAAAGGCAAAAAGTGGAGAAACGGTGGGATGAGTTTGATTATATAGGATTCCCGATTCGATGGTGGAGATCTTTTCGTTTCTCATGATTCCATTTGGATTTGTATATTATGCCTTCCCCATGCTCTCTTAGTCTCTTTTCTTAAAGTGGTGGGCCATTGCTTTTATGCCATTTTATTTTATTTATAGTCGTTAAGGATGCCTTTAATCTTTATGCTTTCACTCTCTCACTTTACAATCATTTAGCATCACTTTATTTATTTTTATCTCAATTCATGCCCTTCTCTCTCTCTATTTCACAATATCACCAATAAATAACGTTAAATACACTTTAGTCTAGTAAATTATCAGTTATTTTCAAAAAACAAAAACAAAAAAAAAAAACTTCACGAACTTACATGTATGATATTTAGATATATCAAATTATTACTTTGTTGCAATTAAGTCTTTTTTTTTTTGTAATTTTTACTTCAAAATAAAAAATTAATATTAAAAAAAATAAACAAACGAAATTTTGATTTGAGTTTTTTAATTAATTTTTTATTTATTTTTAAAAGAAAATAGGGGGTATTTTTTGAAATAATTATATAAAAGTAACTTAATTGCAACAAAATTATAGTTTTATGTATTTAAATATTACATTAATCATTTAGTTCAGTGGGCTGCTACCAATTTTGTTTTTGATAACATTCTCATAAGATTCTTTATTCTCTCGTCTATTCGGATCAAGAATAGGAAAGATCCTTCCTTATAACCTTTTTTTCTCATTCAATTAAAAAAAAAAAGTGTTACATTAATTAATTTGTTCGACTTTTTTAAAAATAACTAATAATTTAAAGGACTTAAATATATTTAACCTAAAAAATAAATTTATAAAGTGCTGTTATACCGTTGCTCCTTCTATTTCAGGACTTCTTATTATATTCTCGTTCTAACTTAAAGGCAAAAAAAAAAAGCATATTGGAAGCAACAATGACAAAATAAAATCTTAATTGTACCCCCTTTCAAAAAAAAAATCTTAATTATACCCTTTTTGATTGATATGATTTCGGGAAAGGCAAAATGTTTATTTGTTGAGGGTATGACGGACAAGAAAAAGAAAAGAAAAAGTTGAGCATTTGATGGTAATATCGCACGTTTATTAGACAGTAAAGTTGTTTGTTCTTTGCGAAGTCGATTTTTTTTTTTAATCATGGTTTAACTTATCAACCATTTTTTTTTTCCCTTTTCACTCGTTGAGTAATTATATCAGCCTGTTGGCTTTCTTTTTTTTTTTTGCGAGGGTATCTATTTTGCAAACTTGTGAAAGTGATTTGGTGATAAAGTGAAAATCTTTTAAAAAAATTTTTAAAAGTAAAATCACTTTAGACCAGTCAAACTTATAAAACAAATCTACTAAAAATGATAAAGAGATTAAAAGTTGTTCACACTTATAAAATCTTTATAGTTGATACATCATTGTATTAGCCAAGTGACTCATTTGCCATGTACCGCAATAACTCTTACAAAACTTCTGAATAATTATTCTTCTTGATCTCCTTTATCAAAACTCGGATAGATTTCAATTGTTGTTGATGAACGATTGTGGTTTACAACAAAGACTCTAAGATAGTAACAATTGAAATCACAAAACCTAAACTTTCTCTTTTAGCACATAAAGAAAAATGCTCTTTTTTGTTTTTTGAAAATATTGCCTAAAATGAAAAATCGTGCTCTAAAAGCACTTAAATAGACTTAAGAAAATAACATTCAAATCTGAAAGTCAATTTATGATCTAATGCAAATTTTCGGCTACTATTCGGACCGGTGATGGCCCCGTTTGAACTGGAATAGGGTTTATGCGATCCAACTTTTCAGTCTTCTCTTTACACCCCGTTTTGACCTCTTAAACATTGGAATTAAAAAAAAAATAATTATGAAATACAAATTGTAGAATTTTGAATTAACTTTCCAAAGCTACCAAGTTTGTCTTCATTTGATTTTGAAATCAAAAGTTATGATCATTTTACTCCAATTGGGTCAGTATTGGACATCATTAACAACCTTCTGTTTGAACTGATTTAGGACGCACTTGGAAT
>FXXK01001886.1:40219-55613 GCA_900184695.1 Betula pendula
GGAAGTCTTTGTCAAGCTTCAGTTTGATCGCACTGAGGACAGAAATTAGAAAGAAAGTTTGCCATACTTTAAACAGGTCCAATTCGAACTAGCTTAGGACAAGGCTCTTTGGAAAACTTGATTTTGCCCCTTATTATGTCCCATTTGAACTGAAACCACAAAAATGAATTTTTACAATAAAAATTCCTAAAATATTGTCTAATTAAATCCAAATTGCATTAAAGTATTTTGGGCACCGAATTAGCTAACGCTAAAAACATAACACTATCTCTTAAGTTGATGTATGGTATCATAAAAAGTGGATGCGTTTGTCACTTACCTAGCTTATTGGATCCAAGTGGCAAAGCATAAATGTAAATTTGGACTACATGGTCAAGTTTGTATAATAGTAACCCACGTCAAAAAGTCATACCATACAATGTAGTTATTGTCAACTAACATAGTTATTATTCTTTTTAAAATAAACGGTAATTGTAAGCATAGGCTCACGACATAATCTTTGAAAGATGTGCAATAAAAGTTTTGTACTTTATATCAACATATCATGTTCGAATGATAAAAATATTTTCACAGTTACGTAAGTATTTATTTATCTCAAATACTCTAATTGTTCCTCAGACAGCCTAATTCTGTTCTACAAATCAAATTATATAATTAGTCAAACAGATAATCACATATCCTAAAACACACTTTAAAACCAAAAATCCACTTCAAAAACCATAACTTAGGCATTTTGGACAATCTGGATCGATCTTTGGAGTCCAAGGATCAATCCTGATGGCAGGATCGATCGATCTTGGACAGGTAGGGATTGATCTTGACCAAGCAAAGATTGATCCTAGTTGAGCAGATATCGATCTTGCTTGAGTAGGTATTGGTCTAGTCTAGTAGGGATCGATCCTTACTGCTCTAAGATCGATTCTAGCTCGATCCATCACTATTTTGGGTCATTCCGAGCCCCTTGCAAGCAATCCAATAAAATCCAAACGTCCCTAAGGGTTCTACAACTCTTAAAATCAATTGAGAACCCATTTAGATATCAAGATTTTTTCTTTAATACAAAACCATTAAAGGTTTGACCTTGTTACCATAAAACTCTTATAATAAAATTCATACAAAAGATAATGCGCATAAAATCCAAATGTTCTGACAGCCCCTTAAAGAGGAGTCAAATCGTTCAGTGGACTACCATGTCTTTTGATTGGGGCTGCGAGACCAGGAATGGATAGCCCTTGTTTTGGGTTTGGGCCCACTCAGCTTGGGCCACGATTGCTCACTGGCTTCTCATATGATCTGAACATTTTATTATCGATTTTTTTTTCCCAAAACAACTCCCATATCTTAAACCATGACAAGCTTTAAGTTAATTTATGATTGTGACCGAGCTAACAAAGCGTGTAAATATACGAGTGTTTGCCCAAGCCTAGGTGGGCCAAGTCCAAGCTTTGAGCAGGACAAATAAGGATCTTCTAATAGTGTATACAATACTACATCATTTAAAATTTTAACGGACTTGATAACATATTCTCATATAATAATATTGGGAAAAGTATACATATATTCCTCAAGGCTCAAATTATCATTAATGTTTCTTTAAATATTAAAATATGTTAATGTTCTTCAATGCGAGATAAAAGGCAAAAATGACCTTACAAATTTTAAATAAGTAAAAATATCTTTATAATTTTTTAAAAAAAAAATAAAAAAAATAATGTTAAAAAAATAAAGAAAAAGAAAAAAAATTAAAATGAACATTGTTTGTCATTTTTGTTTTTGCTTATTTAAACTTTTTTTTTTGTTATAATTTTAAGAATTTTTTTTTTAAAAAAAATTTATAAATAGCATTTTAATCATTGGGGGACAATGACATTATTTTGATAGTTTAAGAAGAACATTTACACAATTGATAATTTGAGATAATGGAGTAATAGTTTAGGGTATGTGTACCTTTTTCAATAATAATATAAACCATTAAAACTGTTAAATATAATATTGACCATGATAAAGACGATCCTATCAAAGTAGAGAGACCCTATTTTGAGCTGGACAGAGACAGGTTCAAGCCCGGCCCATGTAAAAAAACGGAGCCCCAACGCAAGTACTACTTTTTAGACATCATGCCCGGCCCATGTAAAGAAAACGATCCTATCAAAATAGAGAGGACCCTATTTTGAGCTGGACAGAGACAGGTTCAAGCCCGACCCATGTAAAAAAAACGGAGCCCCAACGCAAGTACCACTTTTTAGACATCACGCCCGGCCCATGTAAAGAAAACGATCCTATCAAAATAGAGAGGACCGTATTTTGAGCTGGACAGAGACAGGTTCAAGCCCGGCCTATGTAAAGAAAACGGAGCCCCAATGCAAGTACCACTTTTTAGACATCACGCCCTAAAATAAAATGTCGAGCGGCCCGGCCCATGGGCTTAGTTGAAGTCGAAGCTTTTCTTTTATCCGTTAGTAGTACAAACCAGTGGCGACTGAGGTGCAAGACGAGTAGAGACGATGGCGTCAATGGCTTCTTCTTCGTCATCATCGTTAAGTTTTGGTGTGCATTCGCACGCAGGTTCTAATGGGATTGGGGGAAGAAGAGGAAGAGCAAGGAGAAAGACGATTTCTATGAGAGTTAGTGGGTCAAGTCTGGCTGACGCCTCGGCTCTCCTCCAAGCAGCCCACCACACTGTATGATTTCCTAACTCAAACGCCACTCTCATTCCATTCTTGAAGAAATTTGTGCAATCATATATAATTTGACGGAGATGTTAGTATGCATTTGATGATGTTTTTGGTAGGCTATCGTGTACGATTTTGCAAGAGTTTTTTTTTTGAAACTTAATAAACTTCATATAGCTCCTGAAATTTAGATCCTTTTGATATACACTTAAGAGATATCCATATTTTTTGTCCATCTTGGTCCATCTTTAATTTTTATTTTTTATTTTTTTACAAATCAAAAAAAGAGGTCATCACTTTTTAGAGAAGGAGGTTCATCACTTTTGCAAAAAATTAAAAAATAAAAAATAAGAAAGATCAAAGATGGACCAAGATGGACATGTTACATTTTTCTACCCCTTAATCCTTAAAAACTCTTACTTTGGTATCCTAAAATTTAAATACTATCACTTAACCCATTTCCGTTAGATTTATCGTTAAATCCTCTCAAAATTTTCAAAATACTTTTTTTTTTTTTTTTAAAAAAATTAAATTTATAAAAAATCTCAAAGATTTAACCGTGGGTATTTTTGCACGCCTAAATCCTTGTAATTTTTTTCAATTTTTTTTTTTCTAAACAATGAGGGGTATTGTGGCACCTATCCGTTAGGATTTAATAGAAAATCCTAACGAAAGGGGTAAGTGATAAATATTAGAAGTTCAGATATCAAAATGAGAGTTTTTAAAGATTAAAAGCATGTCAAAATGACTGGAAGTTCATAGAACTATATGAAGTTTTTTGAAAAAATTACATTTTACCCCCCAATGTTTGAGTAGTTTTTCAATTTTGCCTACAATGTTAAAAAAATTGCAATGTACCCCCCAATGTTGCAAAAATATTCAATTCAAGCAATTCGTTAGCATATGCCGTCTTATATAATGAAAATTTGATTTTTTACTGTTCACTTTCCCAAATTACTCTCGACTAAACTTGTAATTTCTTAAAATATCTTATTTTATTTTATTTTATTTAAAAAAAAAAACAGAATTTGAAAAAAAAAATGGTGGCCGTAGCCACCCCATGGACAATTGAACCACCCCCATTCCGACCAGTTGGAATGGTTTCGGCCATCTACATTTGGACCCTTGGCCGAAATGGGGGTGGCGACTCACTCTCATAGCTTATGGGGGTGGTCTGGCCACCCCCAAAGGTCCAAATGGGAGTGGTGACTCACCCCCATAGCCTATGGAGGTGGTCTGGTCACCCCCAAGGGTCCAAATGGGGGTGGCTTGTCGCCCATAAGAGTGGTTTGGCCACCCCCGAGGGTCCAAATGAGGGTGGCCGAACCACCCCTATGGGCCCAAATAGGAGTGGCCGGGTTACCCTCAAATTGTCCATGGGGGTGGCGACTCACCCCCATAGCCTATGGAGGTGGTCTGGCCACCCCCGAGGGTCTAAATGGGGGTGACTCGTCGCCCATGAGAGTGGTTTGGCACACTCCCCGAGGTCCAAATGAGGGTGGTCGAACACCCCTATGGGCCCAAATAGGAGTGGCCGGTCACCTCAAAATTGTCCATGGGGGTGGCTACTGCTTGCCTTTTTTTTTTTTTTTTTTTTTTCCAGATTCTATTTAAAAAAGAGAGATATTTTAGGAAATAACGAGTTTTCATTTTGAAAAATAAACAGTGAAAAATCAAATTTTCGTAAGATGAGATGGCATATGCTAACAGATTGCTTGAATTGAAAATTTTTGTAACATTGAGGTTACATTGCAATTTTAACGTTGGAGGTGAAATTTAAAAACCCTTTAAACATTGGGGTGTCAAGTATAATTTTCCCAAAGTTTTTTTTGGATGAATAAAATGGGCACTTTTGTAGGTAAGGGGTTTCGAACCCCTCACTGACCCTAAGTTCAATATAATGGAATTGTGGTGTATGGGTCGAGGAAGGAATAAGGAAAGAGAGCAACTATTTCCTTCTCTTTAAGTTTTCAAAGAGAAGGAAATATTAAGTGTTTGGGAAAATTGATATTTTCATTGTTCATTGAAAATTAACTACATTGATGTTGATTGTAGGTGGATACGCACATAAAAAGTGGCATGGTTATCGGTTTGGGGTCTGGTTATGCTTCTGGAATGGCCATACAATATCTGGGTCGGCAAATTCGTGATGGGGCTTTAAAAGATATAACTGGGGTGCCCACGTAAGTTCTTCGGCAGTGACTACTTCAGAAACAACTGATATCCTGTAATTACTATGTTGAATGGTCCAAATTTCCTCTGCAGCTGGTTGTGTCGTGGTATATTCATCTGTCCAATACTAGAAAATGTGCCATGAATTGCAGCCAGGATGAGATAAAAAGCATGAATGCCACTTAATGATTCTGTTCATTCCCCCACCATTTCTTTTTGGGCCAACGCCTTTTTCTTGTTGGCTCAAGGAAAAGATGTTTCTTTTCTTTTATAATTTGCCTTTGGTTCAGTTACTTGCTCTCTGCGGGGTTTTGTAATATTTTTACATTTATTGAGCTCCAGTCTTGGTCCTGTGTAGAGCCTTTTTTACTTCTTCTTTCCAGGTCCAGTTAGCACATATACCGGTGCTTGGGTTTTTGCAGGTCTATTGCTAGTGCAAGTGAAGCAGCAAAGGCCGGAATTCCATTGGATCAGTACCAAGCTTGTTCTCAAGTGTGCACAAATTTTAAACATCAAATCAGTTTTTTTTTTTTTTTTTTTTTTGAGTATTATTTTGCATGCTAGCGGGGGCCGGAACATTTTTCTAATGTGTTTTCTTTTTTCATAGGTAATATTTCTTCAATTTTTTTTTTTTTAACCATTGTTTGACACATGACAAGTTGGTAAAAAAAGGCAAATTCCTATGAGAAGTTAAAGTTAGATTCAATTCTCAAGATGCTTTGCTCACTATTGAGATATACTATTAGGAGTTTCCCTCACCAATGTGGCTGCATGGATCTGAGTGCATGATCACTATGATATCCTTAAAAATTTAAGCCTCAGTAGGGTATCACTTTTAACTTGCTCTTTTGTAGATTGATTTTGCATTTGATGATGCTGATATTATAGAAGAAGGAACACTTGTTGCTATCATTGGAAGCCGGAGATTGCAAGGTGAAGAGTCAATACTCCAAGAGAAGGTGAGTCACAAGGTTGTTGTGTTTCCTGTTTCAATGGTCCAGCTTATGCTATAGCATGGGAAATTTTTAGGAACAATTTAAGTTATTTCCGTAAAATGTAATCTTATGTCTCTCAATATATGGAGCTTTCATGCATTCGTATTTCCTGTTTAGTTCTTAATTCAAGGTATTTACCTGTGAATTTCCCTTTTCATTCTTTGCTTTCAGTCTATACTAAATGCAGCAAACAGGCTTGCATTCATGGTCAAGGAAAGCCAGTACAAAGGTGGTCTAGATGGGTCGGTTCCAGTTTTAGTTCAATCAGTAAGCAATTACACACATTAGCGGTTTGGAATAAACGAAACATTAATGACTACAATGAGAGAAAGATGACTTGTTTGGAACTCGAACTCATATTTCAGCTCAACTGGATGGAAACTGCTGAAGAGATTGATGACCTGTTTTTAGGTGATGCAGAGGTATGCTTTTTATGTGGTATGTTATCATGTTACTAAATTGATACACATGTGTGTGTATCAGTAAATTGAATATGGTTTTCTCTACCTTAAAAATTTAAAGCTATTGAACTTTTCTTCTCCTGTTCACTATTAATCATATGGCTTTGGAACACCTAGAATCTCACAGCTTCCAATATTTCAGCAGCAGAAAAAGTTGACTTGCACGTGACCATACTATTGGTTATAAGCGGTCAGCTTACACACAGGAAATCCAGTCCTTTGTGTAAACTTGCTAGTTGCCTTCTCAAACAATTCGTGACAGGCCTAGTCAACAAATCAACTTATTTCTTTTTTTTTGAAAAGGGTGAACAAAACTGTTGGCAAAAACCATGACAGACAATATTACTTAAATCAGTGGCTTCATTGCAATATAACTTTGAAATTTTCATTATTGTTTATTAGACCTAGTAGCTGGTAACTTGATATTAGGAAGTAATATCTTTCCTATTAAAATTTTTGTTCCTTTTCTCGTATCTTCCTCTGTAATTGTAGGTATGGAGGAGACCATCCATAGGGCAAGCAGGTCCACTAGGGGGTGATTTCCCTTTGGTCACTAGAGAAGGCCATAATGTCCTTGATGTCATATTTACTTCTCCAATTCTAAGCTTTGGTGGGTTTTACATTCATTATGTTAGCAAACCTTAATTTCATTAGCCATGTTTCCACTTTCTAGATAATCTTGCATTTCTCATGTAATTTACAAATGCAGCTGAAGTAGCTGAAAGCCTTGATAAAGTTGATGGGGTGGTGGACCATGGCATCATATGCAAGTTCCCGTTAGTTTTCTTGCTCCATTCTAAACTCTTTATTGTTTTCCGATGCCTTTACTTAAAACCTACAATCACATCATGTATTTACCTTAGTTAGAATGAAGATTGCATCAAAACCTTAATTTCCTTTCCAAATAAAGAACCCAAATTCCTCGCTCTCTTTAGCTAAACTTCTCACATTTCTCAAAATCCTGCCCAACGTCAACCTAATGACCGAATGGTTGGTAACTGAACCGACTCCATTTACGGTCATTCTCTTTTTCATCATTCCGTGGCATTTCTAACTTATTTCAAAAGCTTAGGATTAGGCTCCACGATCTACCTTAATCTTCTTTATTATTTTTTTCCTTGCTCTGAAATCAATTATTGCGTCTCTTGATTAAACTCTTAACTCTCCCTGAAAAACACTTGATCCCTTTACATGCTCATCTAATGCCCTAAGAGACCTTTATTGAATTTTCCATGTAAACCACCGTGATGTAAACCTACTTAAATAGTCTAATAACATCAAACCTCCAAAAATTATTACTTTCTATTACCTTAGAATTTTTGGCTACATATTGAAATCCTAAGAAGTCCTTGCATTTTCGAACTTAATATATTCACCTTGCCAAAATTAGCAAAATACCTTTAGCTGATATACACAACATATACTTGAACACCGTTGAATCAAGGTTAAAATCTCAAGAAATCTTTTTACAAAAACAGGACACTCTTTCAACAACAGATTTTGCCATGCTCGCCAAACATTTTCAACACCAAGAAGTTCATAACCACTAACAACTAGAATCTGTATATCCCTTAATTTAAAACCTTAAGAACACCACAAAATCAATCATTCTAATCTTCACCTAGTTGAGGTTCATTGTTCTCTTGACAGGATCACTTAAAAATAGAAGCTTATACGGATGCGGACGGAATCACTCGACTGATAAAGTGTAACGCCTCATAAATTTAACTAACTTGTAGTTAAATTCATGATTCCCCTCCCAGCCTTAATTATCAGATTAAGATTCAAGAATATTTCTATTCTCCTTATGAGGGAAGAATATGTAAAGACACTGACTTGAGAATCACCTTATACACAATATCATCCATTGGAGAAAGGATAACCTAGAGTATAATGTCCATAAGACATTTCAAAATAGTTAACTAGTAGCTGCCTGAATTTCCTATTTTGACCTTTATTAAAGTATACAGCGGAATAGTTGATCTGAGTATTTTATAAATAAAGAATTCTATCATCAATAAACAAGGGCACAGAGCTTTACATCTAAGAGAAACAAACCTGGATACATCAACAGTCGTGCTATTATCATAAAACAGTTGGAACTTCCCAACGAACAGTTTTCCTAAGGGGATTGTAAAATATCGAAGTATTTTATGGACAAGAAGTAATTGAGCAAGTCGGCTGACTTAGTAAGCAAGTTATTTAAAAGACGTGGAGAATAAAAATTAGTACAAAAGTGATTTATGAATTATGCATGATATTTTTACAAAAGACAAGTCTAATCTCCGATATTACACTTTTGATAAAAATAGTGTTTTTACTTTTTAAAAGAATAAAGAGCATAACCTCGGCGATTAAACGGCTTCTTTTAAATACAAGAAATATGCTACATAAGTAAAAATAGTCGTATGTTTGACAATATGGTCTATTTGAGATATTACTCCCGCTCAATAAGGTTAGCGCGTCCGAAATAACATCTGGTACAACTCCCGATGCTCCGATCATTGCACAAATACTGTCTTACACTAGCAGTCCGATCGAATTTGACCTTGGGTGGCCTACACTGACTAGTTAAGTCATAACTGGTGACCCACTCAATGAATGATGTGCTATCACAAACTAAATCATTGGATCCAAGACCCTCTCAATAACATAAACTCTATTGACCATAAAATCAATCCATAATAATGGTAAGCCCATGGCCATTATTCCATTACGAGAAATTGCAACCATGTTATACGATGCAACTATTGTTCATTGATTCAAAAATAAAGGAATATATAAGCAAATAACATCTTGTCATAAAAATGGTAAGCTTGAACATAACGTACTCAGTCATCTGACATATCGCATTACAAAAGGCACAGTTTTATTATTCAGTTAAAATTCTTACCTCGATTGCTTATCCAATGCTTTGGACATACTGAAATCCCTCGTTAACTGTAAAATAACTCAATAATATGCTAAGAACGTAATCCCAACCTAATCGTGAAGTTTTTGTGTGCTTTTTGTCTTAAAAATCCTAATTTGGCATTTTTGGTCACCATCGAACGTTTAACTCGATTATCAAACGTTTGATTCTGAAGATCGAACGTTTGATCAAGAACAGTGGAACGTTTGATGTATGACAAAGTCTAAAAACTCCTACCAAATCTATCTACAACTATTTTTAGACGTAGAACATCATCCAATAACATTAACCAATGTCAGATAACGTAGAAAATATTTGTTTAAAGAGGTGAACACAAAGTTATCAAAAACCCTTTGAAAAATTATCATAAAAGCTTTTAAATTATCAAGACATTGTTTTGAAATCATAAACATAACCATAGCTTGTATAAAACAATGAAATACAACACAAGTAGAACAAAGATTTAGGAATTACCTTTGATGAAGACAATCTTATTCAAATGGGAAGCCTCATCCCAAATCTTCTTTTAAATCTTAAAAAAATGAATCTCTGGAGTATTTGGACGAGTATATGGGGTGTTTAACATAAGGGTAGAGTAGAATTTATAGGGAAAGGGGTGGGAGATTGATTCCTCATGAAAACTCTATTTTTAGAAATGATCGAACGTTTGATATACTATATCGAACGTTTGATTTATTTATATAAGAGAATTTAGAGTTTTCCATTGAATGTTTGATGAAGGCATCAAACGTTTGATAAAAGCACATCGAACGTTCTATAAAAGCATCGAACGTTTGATGACCAAATTTCTGAATAAAATATTATTTAAAAATCTTTATAAAAATGGTTGGATGTTTTTAAATCAAAATTTTGTCAAATAATATGAAATCCTTCTTTTGGAATTTTTTGGGGCATTACAAAAGGCTATCACATATCCTATTGGGGTAGGAAGAGGGCAAGACCTTTATGGTGTTAATCCTGTGTTGGATCAGTTATGGATTGGAAGTCTATTGTAGGATTTGTAGGAGGTAAACTAATTACTTGGCATAATAAAAAACAATCAGTTGCTAGATTAAGTGTAAAAGCGGAATTCAAAGCTATGGCACATATAGTATGTGAGTTATTATGGTTGAAGATATTGCTAAGAAAACTTGGTTATGATACTAACGATCCCACGAGATTGTATTGTGACAATAAAGTGGCGATCAACATTGCCCATGATCCAATCCAATATGATCGAACCAAACACATTGAAGTTGATAGACATTTTGATTTTGCGTGGCTTTAATCTGTACACCTTATGTGAAGATATGAAAATAACTTACAAATATTTTAACAAAGGGAATGTCAAGTAATGTCTTTCACGCAGCCTTAAGCAAGCAAGGTATGTGAGATATCTTTGCCTCAGCTTGAGGGGGTGTATTAATGTAATGGAAAATTTTAATGTTATTGTTAATATTATTATTATAGGAATTAATGTAATTTTATTTCTAATGCTAATATAAAAAATACGATGACAAAAGTAGGAACCCTAATTCTAAGTCCTTTCTTTCTGACAAACTCTCTTTCTATCTTATTTCCTCTCTTCTTCTCTTCTGTATTTCTCACCCCTTTCCCCTTTTTTTCCTCAATTGTCAACCCAATTTCACGTCATATTGGACACTTTATTGAGTCCTAATCTTGTTGTATTTCCTTTACTTCTTGGAATAATCTTAAGAGAGAGCAGAAGGAAGACTTACAATGTGGCTTTTCTAGTGATGGAACCTCTGCATAATTTGGTTGAGTAAACAAACAACAGAATGAAAGTGCAATTGAAAAACAAAGTTATCCTGTTAAAACTATTGTGAACAAAATTCTTCACACTTCCAATATCAATGAAAGGTTTTCATAATAAACTGAAAAAGGTTTAAGGTCAGCGATATGAAGAGGACAGCAAAAACCTGCTGAACAACTCTTTTTCGTTTAGATGAACCTATTAGCTCCCTGTTGTCACATGTATCACTCAAAGTGCAACTTTGAATCAATAGGCAAGAGGACTGGGCAATCAAAATGTTGTTAATGTTGAAATATGTTTAGTGGCAGCATGAATCCTAATCTTGGGTCAATTATTCTCAACTTTTGAGGTTATTAGTTTACATCATTACCTTGATTCATTTTGTTTTTTGGATCTACCCTTGTAGTATGTATAAATCATGTCCTCATTGCGAATGATCAAAATACCAAACAATCTTAGCAATATTATTCCATCTTCTTTACAAGGAAATGTCTTTAACTTCAAATCTAAATCTCATAGTTGGGCAAGATTTCTACGTGCATAAACTATTTATAGTGTATCTTTTTATGATCCATTCAGCTTCAAAGCATTCCTTTCTAGCTTGCCAATTACCACTCAGCCTTCTTTTTTTCTTTTTCTTTTCTCTTTTTGTCCAAATCTGGTTCTCATGGTTTGTAAAATAGTTAAACGTGCATAAACTATTTATTGTTTCTTTAAGAAGCAAACTTGGTTTAACATATATAGTATCTAATCTCTTGTCCACTTATTGATAAACTACAGATGTAGAGCAGTGATTGCTTCATCAGATGGACTGTGCATTGTTGATAATCTGCCAACGAATGCAGTGGAGCTACTTTGATTGTGATAGTCTGTAAATTGGAGTAATAGCAGTGATTGCTTTTTTTTTTTTATTCAATAGCAGTGATTGCTTCAACAATTCAAGTTGCGTCTTATGACATTCAGCATGTATCCAAATGTCTATTTACTATTCTTTTTCTCTTGCTTTTACTCCCTCGTAACTGAAAAAGGTTACATAGGTAGAGGAGATGATAAGTGGAACCCATTTAGATAAACTTATTAAAATTATTAACTTTTACCTGTTTCATTCCCTAAGCTGAACCCATTTATTCCTTAGCCTTCTCATCATTAACGAATGCTCAGGTTTGTACTCAAATAGTCGAGGTAGTGAAGGAGTTAACCTATGAGCCATGAGGCAAAATAACAGGACTGAGTTTATTGCCAAAAAAAAAAAAAAAGTTCCTCTTTATTTTTACAAAATATAGATATAAATGTATTTACTTTTTGTCGACTATTGGGCTGATAAATGCCTTTGTGTAGATGTAATACACCGCACTCTTTGTCTTTCGCCGAATAACCGACTTAACTGACCGATACAATTAACTGACCAACTATTAAACGACACTAACCGATTAACCGAAAAGAAGTCAAAAATATCACTGTCGGTATGAAGTTGATTAATGAATCGATTTAACTGACTTCTAAGGTCGGTAGGCAAAAATGTCCCTACCGACACCGACTGAACCGATACCCACCCCTACTTTTAGTAGACTTGATGATGGAAATGAAAAATAGCCTTTGGATCAATAGTTATAAAAAAAAAGATATATATTTGGCTGATTTTCAATGCCTACGTCATTCCAAATATATGGTAATCGTATATTTTAGGCTTTCTTCTCATCTGCTTCTGAATTTATTTAAAGAGTTAAATTTTACTTTTTTTGGAAAATTCATTATCCTCCTAAACTACTATTCAATGATACATGATGTCCTCCAAACTTTCAATTATGACAATGTACCTCCTAAATTTACTAAACAATTGTTAATGTACCAAATGATGAAATACCCTCAATAAAACAAATAAAAAATTCTAGAAAAAACTAAAGCTAAAAAAAATAAAAAAAAAAACAAAAAAAAAAAAAAATGAACTTTTATTTTTTTTTTATATATATAAAAAAAAACACTTCCACCCAATTGGCAAATTCAAATTTTTTAAAACTTATAAATATTTTTGATAAAAAAATTATTTTTAAAACAAAAATTTAAAAATTATTATTTTCATTTTTCCCGAATTTCATTAGGCTAGAAAAACTAAAACAAAAATTAAAAAAACAAAAACCAAAAACAAAAATAAAAATCTCATATATGTTTTTTTAATTCGCTGAATAACTGACTTAACTGACCGAATCGATTAACTGACCAACTATTAAACGACTAACCGATTAACCGAAAGAAGTCAAGAATATTCATTGTCGGTATGAAGTTGATTAATGAATCGATTTAACTGACTTCTAAGGTTCGGTAGGCAAAAATGTCCCTACCGACACCGACTGAACCGATACCCACCCCTACTTTTTAGTAGACTTGATGATGTGAAAGTGAAAAATAGCCTTTGGATCAATAGTTGTAAAAAAATATATATATATTAATGGCTGATTTTCAATGCTACGTCATTCCAAATATATGGTAATCGTATATTTTAGGCTTTCTTCATTTGCTTCTGAATTTATTTAAAGGAGTTAAATTTTAACTTTTTTTGGAAAAGTTCATATACCTCCTCAAACTACTACTCAATTAACAATGTGCCTCCAAACTTTCAATTATGACAATGTACCTCCTAAATTACTAAACAATTGTTACTGTAGCCAAATGACGAAAATACCCTCAATAAAATAAATTAAAAATTCTAGAAAAAACTAAAGCTAAAAATAATTTTTTTTTTTTAAAAAAAAATGAACTTTTAAATTTTTTTTTGGGGAAAAAGTCCACATATCCCTCTCAAACTACCACCCAATTGGGCCCAAATTCAAATTTTTAAAAACTTATAAATATTTGTATAAAAAATTATTTTTAAAAAACAAAAATTTAAAAATTATTATTTTCATTTTTTTCCGAATTATTAGGCTAGAAAAACTAAAACTAAAATTAAAAAACAAAAAACAAAAACAAAAATAAAAATTATTTTATTTTTTTAAAAAACACTACCATTCAATTGGCCAAATTCAAAATTAAAAACAATTATAAAGATTTTCGTTTAAAAATTATTATTATTATTATTTTTCGAGTTTATAAAGATATTTTTGTCTTATTAAAAAATGTGTAGGGTTGTTTTTATCTTTTTGCAGGCCTTGGGAGACATTGACAATTGTTTGGTAGTTTGGAGAGATATTGTCACAATTGAAAGTTTAAAGGAGACATTATCAATTGGGTGGTAGTTTGAGGGAGGTATGTGGATTTTTCCTCTTCTCTCTCTCTCTTATTGAAAACTTAAACAGGGTGAAAATCTTGTTATAGCTAATCAAAGGGACTCAAGGGCGGTCTTAGGGACAATTACAGAAAATTGAGTTGCGCCATTCAGTTAACTACTAACTTAAAGCCAGACTTACCTGAAAGACTGAAAGACTTGATTCCAAACCCAATGATCTAATGCATAGTTATGCAAAAAATTAAAGAACTATTTCTACGGTCATTAAAAATCAAACCAACCATACAAAAACTCATCACACAATTCACCAGATTTTTTGTGACGAAGTGAAAATTTTTGAGCACATCAAAGGTAAAATTTTTGAGTACATACATAGAAATGACAATTATCCGCATCCCCATTTTCGTTACTAGCAAGCATACTTCCATTTGAAAAATCTTTGTTAGTACTAGCTCAAGGCATACTTTTCTAACCTGGCTAACAATTAGAACAACATTTGAGCTGGTGTTGGTGGAGAGCTTTAATTATTCGGATAAAAACCAAATAACTTCCAGAGTTAGTTGGAATAAATTGTCAAATGTGTTTATTTCAAATTATTTGTAATTGTAATTAAAGACTACAAAGTGTACTAAAACAAATTTTCCGGTTATACTAGATAAAATCCATAGTTAATTCTTTTTCAGAGGTGATTATAAAGCAAGAACTGAAGAGAGATAAAATCAAACATTATTGAATCTATGCTGAATTTAGTTTCTTTTCTATTAATTATTTTGGTAATTATAGTAGTTCCTGGTACAGAGAAATTGATTTAAAAAGCTTCACTATGTAAGTCATGATAACATAGAATGGGCCAAAACCACGCAAAGTATTTAGAAAAATTGGTGTACAGGCATATTATATAGGGTTAACACTTTTTCGGTGTCTGTGATTTATGTTAAAGTCAAATGGCTACTTCAGTTTTTAAAAGTATTACAAGTATCACCTATAGTTAATGAAATTACTAAGTTGGTACTCTCATTAGTATTCCGTCCAAAAACTTAATGAAGCACCATATTACCAACAATTAAAATGTGACACGTGTCCAGTGAGCCAAATTTAAACGATACGTCAGCTAAAAAATTAATAAAATAATAATAATAAAACTTAAAAAACAAAATATAATAATAATAATAATAAAAAAGAGTGA
>FXXK01001886.1:66750-89444 GCA_900184695.1 Betula pendula
CTTTCTTCCCTTGCTTTGAGGGGGCCACGTTTCATTTAAGAAACTTTTTTTTTTTTGTCTCTTCTTGCTTTCTAAGTCCACGCCTCCTATGTTTTTGTCTTTTCTTTGTTTTGATTTTTCCTTTGCTTTCTGTTTTTGTTTTGCTAACAATTCTATTAATCCTACAAATATAATTCATTGCATTAGTACATGATTTAAGCTCAAGACTAACAAGAAAGTGAAAAAACTAACTAATCAGAAAAAAAAAAAAAAAGAGAGAGTGAAAAAACTCAACTAGATTAATGAAACCATGCAGGTTAGTTGAGTGACCTTTCATTTTAGAGTGCCAGAACAGCATAAAACGCAAGAGGGCAAAGCTTAAGGGAGTGTTTGGCAAATGATTTGGATTGGAATTAGGAAATTGTTGACTTTTGATGTAATATAAAGTAGCAAATTGAAAGAGTGAAAGAGTGAAAAAAAGAAAAAGAGGGCCAGAACAGCATAAAACGCAAGAGGGCAAAGCTTAAGGGAGTGTTTGACAAATGATTTGGATTGAAATTAGAAGATTGTTAACTTTTGATGTAATATAAAGTAGAAGGAATGTTGTAAATTTTTTGTATGAAAAAGTGAAATTTTGTTTTTTAGTGAATATTTTATTTGAATAGTAATAAAAAAATATTTGATGTGATATAAAAAATAAAAAAAAAGTTATTAAAAAGTAGTTAATGTGATATAAAAAGTGAAAATATTTTTTTTTTTGAAAAAATGAAAGTCCCCTAACAGTAAAGTCTCCTCCTTGCCAAATGTCCCCTAAATTCCTCAAGATTTCTTGTAATTAACAAAATGACCTTATACATATATCTCCTGTCTCTTGGTGGGGAACACGATACCATGTTGGGCAGACATCTTTTATTCCTTTCTGGTATCTATCTGGTCCTCCGGTGGATGTGAATAATTATCTTTTATCAAGACACTCATGTTTTTCTAGTGTTAGACATTGGTTGAATATTCTATTAAACTAAAAATCTGATTACTCAAGAAATTGGCATAATCTGTAATGTCTATATATGCAACTGTGATAATATATATATATATGTGAATTTTAGGGATACAAGATTGATAATTGGTATTATGATGGTCTAAAACTATGGTAGTAGACTGGTATCAAATCTCTGTCCGGCAACTGCACAGTTGCGGTGAGTTAGATTCTGTAAACATGATTATTTTTGTGGATTCTGTGTTGTCGATGTGAAACAATATTGCACTTCCTTATACACAGTATTGAATTTGTAATCTCTTCAATTATCCCCAGAAGTGTGGAGACAATACTATGATGCTTTTGATCACCAACAACTTGACAAGCATTTTCTAAATAATATTAGAGTATTTCTATTGAACATAGTTGTCAATCACCTTCACTTTAGAAATGGTGAAGGTTGTGCTATTAAACATGGTTTTCAAGTGCATAAGCGTTTTTCTAAACAATATATGCTTGTGTATATTCTATCACAACCAACAATGACATTCACTTTTTACATAACAGGTAAATGTTGTTATGCTATTAAACATACTTTTCAATCGGGGGGCATACATTGAATACAACAGCTTCTCTTCTTGGACATGAACATTTAGATTCTTAGAAGAAGCAATATTGTATGGACTATATCTTTTTGCAGTTTATGAGTTTAACGAATGGCAACTATAAGGTTTGGAGACTAGGTATTTAGCTTAAATAGCCATGCCAATCATTACAAGTACTTATCATGTACTTTTTATCATGTTGCAACTTGCTGCATGTCTGTCACCCCATTCCCCTTTCTTGCCAATATAAAAAATTTAAAGTCTTTGAGAGAAACCTTGTCCTTCATATCGTGAAATCACATGTGTCATGTGTGGTTGGGGAGAACTGAAAATAATAACCAGACTCTAAATAACACATAGAAGAGAGAGAGGGGGGGTTGAATAGGTATATATCAAATAAACGAGAAATTTAAAAATAAGCAACTACACAAAATATTATGAAAGCAATAAAGCCAACAATACAAATATTTTGGTTACGAAGTAGAAACCTTTTGAAGAACTCTTCAAAAGTAAAACCACTCCGGGGCAGCTAAACTCAGGAAATCAATGCACTAGAAGAATGAGAAATTACAAGGTGTTCATACTTACAAAACCTTTGTGAGAAAGACATTCTTGTACTAGACAAGTGACCCGCTTGCCCGATATCGCAGTAGTTCTCCTAGAACCTCTGAAAAATTCTTCTATTGATCTTCCTTTATCAGAACTCCGATAGGCTTCAAGTGTTGCAAGCAAAGATTGTGTGATACCCAATAAATTCTAAGAGAGGAGCAATATGATTATTCTAAACAAGCCTAAACCTCTCTTAGCACAAACAAAATAGCTTCAAAACCCTTACATAAAACGTCTAAGAAGACTACATTATATAGAGGACGAAAACTTGGTCCTCAAGCAACCAAAAACGGATTCTTGGATTTTCAGGATTATTGATTCGTTCGAATGGCTGAGTATCCGGTCGAACAGTGCTAGGTTAAAATACTGAAATTAGGATTCCTCAAGCAGCGCGGTCGAATGACTCTTAGAACGGCTGAGTAAACGAGGCTCTCTGAGTAGCCTAAAAATCTGGCCGGTCGAACGCCAATTGGAATGACTGAGTGAATGAGGTTCTTTGAAGGATTGAATTAGCCATCCGGTCGACCGCCATTTGGAACGGGTAATGGAACGAGGCTTGTAACGCCTGAGAGTTTAATTAAGGATTAAAAATCACCCTAAAAGTCAAGGGTAAAAAGGTAATGTCGTTTAGATGGTAGTTGTCCAAAATGGACCGTCTGCAGCCTCGTCTACAGTGGTCTGGACGATTTCTACTCCAGGTCAGTCAATAGCGATCGTCCGCAGTGTCGTCCGGACGGTCCTATGCCACTGATCACTTAGTAGCGACCGTTCGCACCTCGTCCGCAGCATGGTCCGGACGGACCATGTGCCTTGTCATCCGGACGGTTCATTGTAGGGTTCGGAAGGTGACACTGTTCACTCACTTATAAATAGCTGGAACGTGATTTTTCCGTCATTTTTCAATTTTCTTTCCTTTTCTCCACCATTTTCTCTCTTCTCTCTCATAGGGTTTATACCCAAACCTTGGGTATTGATTTTGGAGAGCCTCCAAACACATTTCTAACCCCGAAAACAAGATTCTCGGCGTTAGAAACCTACTTCCACCGACCGATTCGAGGTAAGAAATTCTTAAATCTCTAAATTCTCAATGCATAGGCTATATTCTTGAATGTATAGCTTAGCATTGGTCATTTTCTTAGGATTCTCATCGATTGAGCTTTCTCTACATCAGGTTGAAGTTCTGAAGCGCACAACTCCGGATTCTTCAAGCTTTGAAGTAAATGTCCAAAACCTTAGACTTTGCCATAGTTAGTATTTTGGGATTTTTGTTATCTTAACACTAGTATTACACTACGGGTTAACTTGTGGGCTAGTTATATGCTATTTGGAACCCTAGAATGCTATGGGTTGCTTATGGCCACATTGATACTTGTATTTTCAAGTATTTTGGTTATTGGGTATGTGAGTTGAGTTAAAATGTGTAGAGTTATTGATGTTATAGCAATGATATTATGCAGCGGGCATTGCTAGAGCATTTGGGCTAGGAAGTTCAACTTCAAGTGGAATTAGTAAGTATTTATACTTACTGAGAGTGATACACACCTTAAAGTATTTTGTGTTTTGTTTTCAATGTTTAGCAGATGTAATACTTGCTAAACAAAATAAATATTTTTATGAGATTTCGAAGAAACAATATAATGGTTTAAAAGTCGAACCGATGATATCTTGTGACAATGTGTGATTTGTGATTTCGATTATCTTCTTGAGACTTATGATGATTTGATGAGTGATTGATGACCTATTGATATTTTATGATTATGGCAGACGTTATTGATATGTTGAGTTTTTATGATATTTTATTGATTTTGATATTGAGAAAAGATTATGGCAAAATGTTTGCATAGTATTTATGAGTAAAGTAAGCATGAAAAGAGCATATGTGTGAAGAACATAAGAACGCATGTAAACCCATGGCACATGGGTTGTAAATATCTTGTGTGCTAAACCCATGACACAGGGGTTGTAAATATCTTGTGTGCTAAACCCATGACACAAGGGTTGTAAATATCTTGTGTGCTAAACTCATGACACAGAGATTGTAAATATCTATGTGCAAACAAGTAAAAGATAAAGGAATAAAGAAAGCATTGCATGGAAACATGATGAATTTATGAGTAAGTTATGATGTATTTATATGATTGACTTATGAGGTATTTCACATGATAGTTTTGGGATTTTATTATAGACGTATTAGTATGCATATGAGGTTTCATGGAAAAGCACATATGTATATTCTTACGGCTAGCTGCATATGCGATTTATATTTTATTGCTTAGACATGCTTATATGCTTGTATTTTCACCCACAGGGGAATGGATACTTGTATATGAGTATAGCTAAGTTATATGATATATTTATAACATAGTTGACTGCGTATGTGTGCTAGTATAGGCGGGAAACTGGAACGTACATGTATGTACCTAGCTATTATACTATTTCAGATGTTTTATGACTACATGTGTTTACTTCATCAGCTGCTTATGTTTCAAAATAAATGCCATATTTGTAGTAGCTGTTATTGTAAACTCATTTTAATTAACACTTTGGTTCTTTACGAAAACTCAGTGGACTTTTATTCATTGAGATTGTTGACTCACTCATTTTTCTTTCCGCCTATATAATCATGGACGACCTCTATGGTTATATAGATGTTGATGCAGGTACTGAGAGCTTAGACGATGATCCTATAGCCTACTACCTCGGCTATTACGATTGACGTCGTGGGACATGTATATTTTGTATAGACTCTTTAGTTAGTCTATTTTTTTTTTGTTGTGATGATATATTCACAACTGTATTTTGTATATATAGCTTGTGTCGCCTATGACACCAGTGTATAGCCATTCTTTTGTATATTCATATCGTAAATCTTAAATCATTAGAATTTGTATTGTCAGCTCTACATATTTTGATTACTCCCTTTGAATATAAATGCTTCTGCTCAGTTTATATTTGATATAATATATGACTCTGATGTACTAGGTGTATTCTCATGATACGTTGTGGGATACATGTATAGCAGGTATTTTCTATCACCCTGTGGCGATAGATCCGGTTCATGATTATTGTATGTTTTCAAAAAAAAAAAAAAATAGCTACAGTGTAATCATGGATCGGGTCATCACAAGGCTCTCTGAGTTGCTTTTAATAAAACTAGTTGAACGGCTGATGGAACGGAGCCCTCTGGAAGTCAGTAAAAAACTGTCTGGTCGAATGGCTATTGGAATGCCCATTCGAACGGGCTTCTCTGTGACTTCTATTTAATTACCTGGTCGAACGGAGCATGTGCCGGTCGAACGGTACCATACAAAAATAACATTTCTTTAGGAAAAACAACCAACATTTTGTCCAAAAAGAGCTTATTACAAAAATTACTTTTGGATATCGAATTTAGCCAATTAAAAACTAACAAGAACAATGAAGGTTTATTAGCTTCTTAGAATCCATCATTAGCCATAGACTTCAATTTCACAGCACTGATTGATATTAAACCCATTTGAGTCAAGTAACATGTTTCTTTCCACTTAAAGAATTTTAAATTATAATATATTGATTGGTTATGAGCTATGGATGCTCCACTATACTAAAAGATCCAGAAAGAGAAGGTAAACCTGGATAGATCTATTAGAACAGTTTCTAGTATGGCTTGACCGACGATGGGCAATCTGTAAGAATAGAGAAATCGTCACCGTTGGTCCGCCAGTCCATGGGCTGGGGACACTTCGATGCTTAAGTCAACATGATTGTTTGAAGTGAGATAGAGAAATGAGCTAGTATTTTTTGGGAGACCAAGCCTCTTTTTACCTGATGCATTGAATCTCTTTTATAGGGTTTTTTATCATAGAATCCTACAGAGGATTCTGTATATCTGGAGAGATATTATATCAGTATAATATCACATCCCTGATATCTTGGGATTTGATTCCCTTATTAAAGGGGATTTTGGTGGTGTTGAGATGCTTATTTGACTAAGATTGCTTAAGTAAGCTTTTTTGACTGAGATTGCTTGAGTGGGACCCATGATGGGATTTATTCCCAACAGTTACCGCCCAATTCTCATGGCTGACTTGTCCAGCTAGTCGGTCATTGGGAATCTTTTGTATATTCATGACCAGAGTTACCTCTTTCCTTCAATACTAGGGGTTGCAGTGTCAGTCGTCAGGTGCTTGTTGGGACCACGATTGTTGGGGTGCCTAGCAAGTGGGGTAGGTCTTACCCCCCGAGCTCGTGGCTCGGTACTTGTCAAATTGATGTTGGTGAACTTGTCAAATAAAGATTCCTTGTTGGGTCAGGCTGCAAGCAATATCTTTAGGTAGGTGCGCAAGACGAGGCCGTGTCTAGATGTGCGCAGGGCGAGGCTGCGTCTTTTATGTCCTGGCCCCCGCATAACGTACACCTAAGAACTAAAACTGTACACCGGGTGATGAGGAGCAAAGGGTGTTTTTTTTTTTTTTTTTTTCTCTCTCTCTCTCTCTTTAGCGATTTGAAGCCTAGTATATAGTAACTCCATAATTCGTTCAAAAATCTTCAATATCAGAAATTGAAGCTTGTGAGACATGATTTACTAGGTAACTCCAAAATTTTGATTAATAGTCCTTAATAACAAAGATTGGAGCCTAAAGTTTGTATGATGTGCATCAAAGCCTAAGTATCCTTGATAGAAAATATCATGATAAAATTCCTCAATGATAAAAATTAAAGCTTACCAATATTCTCCCAATAAAGATATTCTAATGGTATCAATCTGTCTTTTTCCGGTGGAGGATCATATTCCGACTCATCTTGAAAACTAATCAATTATCCAATTTTTACTCAAGGAAGTGGCGGATGTGGAGTTTCATACTAGTTGCATATGCTCTTGTTGTAAAGGATACATTAGTGCGGCATTGAATTTGGTTGGTTGATGCGTGTAGCATTCCGGGCAAACCTGAGCCAAGGTCTTTAGGCCCTGTCGGGTAGACCCAAAAAAGGTTTTTTGTCGATACTGGCAAGTTGGGACATGCGGTATTCTGCGACCGACATTTTGCCAAGGAGAGCTTCATATGTCCAGGTGTTTCCTGTAGAGACTCAAAATAGACAAGAAATAGATGAGGCAGCTTGGTTGGACCTTAGTCCAATTTAGTTAATTCAGTAATAAGCAAATAATGATTTTGATCACTAAATGTAAAAAATATTTATATATTGAATTATCAACTGGAAGAGGTTTACCAGAATTGGATGTCGGGGGCAAGGGCTTGAAAGCACTCATGCCATGTGCACTCGAGGCAGGGGCTCGTAAGCTTTGCAATTTCTGAGACACTATCGGAGGGGTTAGGACTATGGTAATCCTAGAGGAAACGGGCTAATAAAACGCACGTCTTTTCCAAGGCTTGTTGTATCTCGGAAATGGGCTGAACAACACTTTGTTTTCCGAGACATCGTTTGTGCTTGGAAACGGGCTAATACAACAGGCAGCTTTTGCAAGGCTTGTTCTATGTCGAAAATGGGTTGTACAACACTTCGTTTTTCAAGACATTGTTTGTGCTTGGAAATGGGCTAATACAACGTGCGGCTTTTCCAAGGCTTGTTGTATCTCAGAAATGGGCTGACCAACACTTAATTCCGAGACATTGGAGGCATGGGCTCGACAGCTCTCATGCCTCTATTATATGCCGAGCACTCTCCCGGTTGGTTGGGCACGCTCTTGGTCTTTGTTGGATGACTCTTTTCATAATCTTTTCATGTTTTGCAAACTTCCCCAAGTCTCACACAACTTTCTTTTTTTTTTTTTTTTTTGTCTTTCTTTCTTTCTGATTTGTAGCTCTCTCTTTAAAGTTTTACATGTGCTTGATGAGGGGGTTCTTCCTATAAATATTACTCACCGGTCCTTTTAATGCACTGCACACCCAAATACCTAATTATACAGCAATGCTTCCATTTTCTTCATTTGCCTTGGACCCTTGGCTAGTTGGCTTCCCTTCTTAGTTCTTTACTTGGCTACATACTCTTACGCGTGTTTGGCTCGTCATGCTTTTTACAGGAATTGAAGAAGACATTTTTGTAGTGCATGTCATGTATTTAAGTTCTTCACCGGCACAATATGTAATTATGTTTTCTTTCGGCACTCCCTTCTTGTACTATATTCAAAAACATAATGTTTTAGTGCACACATGTATTAATTATTAAGTTCTTTTCATTCATTTATAGCTTGCCTTTGGTCAAATTTAATTTTAAAAATAAAAAATAAAAAATTATTATTATTTTTAAAGAAAAAATTCGTTTTTCTAAAAAAAGATTAAAATTTTTCGTTTTTTTTAAAAATATTTTTTTTATGAATTTATAGGGGTATTTTTGTCTTATTGAAAAATTTGTAAGGTCATTTTTGTCTTTTTGTTAGCCTTTGAGGGGACATTGACAATCTTTTGATAGTTTGTAGAAACATTGTTTCAGTTGAAAGTTTGGGAGGACATTATAAATTGAATGGTAGCTTGAGAGAGATATGTAAACTTTTCCATATAAAATTGATAATGCGACAAATACTACAACGGATAATGCATCAATTTGTGTGACACGACCTAAATAATTTGTGACATGAGTCTATGGCAAGTGACATGAGTTATACTTTTTTTTAATCACCTGTACCCTACCAGAAGTTTTCTACCCATTGTAAATGCACTTGAGCACTTTCTTTATTTCTATTTTCTATCAGAATGGTGGCTCTGAGAAGCTATCAGAATAATCCATAAATGGATAAATTTGTGACCAACATGTAACCTTTATGCTTCTTTGTGCTATATATAAATGGATGAATTTGCCCAATATGCTTCCTTGACGCGTCGAATGCAAACCTAAATGGCAAAAGGCAAGGAAAAAGAGAATTGAGATTAAAAAAAAAAGGGCAAAGTTGTTTATCAATGGGAATATGACATCAGTGCCTTCCATCGTCTCTTTTCTTTAAAAGCAAAACATATAGCCTCAATTAGTCCCTTCTAATTTCCAAATAGATCAAGAGATACGAGTAATTAATTTGGATGGTCTCATTGAAGTCTCACCCGCGAAAGAAACCAAATTTAATGAAGAAATACAACTTTTCAATATTGACAGAAATTTCCTACAAAATTTGGAGGAGTTTCATCAACCTTAGTCTCTAAAAGTATCATGTGTCCCATAAGTATGTGAGAACTACATGTTTTTTATTTTTTTTAATGGTATTAAAAAAAATGTGAGAAGCACATATTGTTAAAAAAAAAATATGCTTGTATTTTTCATATGCTAAATGACACATAATACTTTTAGAGACTAAAGAATTTTTTGTCCTTTCAATATAACTTTCTTTCCGGTCTAAAAGTCATTTTTAGGTGTTTAAAGTGATTACATTGCTTATAACTGAGGAGTTTATATCAACTTTCAACTCATTATATTCTTTAGTTAATTATGATTAAGGAAAGTGTTAGCTACATCCCTATAAAATTATTTATACAGTTTAATCTCACCTAATAAAGAATCAACACGGAACTTAGCATTAATGAAGAGCTTTATAATCTACCAACAATCAACCTACCAAGGTGAGACTAATTTTTACATTTGGAGCCCTTGAATTGATTCATGACCACCTACACTTCTTTTTTTTTTTTTGGTGGGAAAATATTCCCCATTTTTCTTCATTTTAGGTAGAAGTTGAGGTTCAAATTAAGCCAAAACGCTCAAGGTGCCATTAAGGTGAAAAACAAATTTAAGGAGGAAATATTACAGAGATGTTTTAACTAGTAGTTCCTTGAAAAAAAGGCCAAAGTATAATTCTGTTGTTGATCCTTAGAATTAAAAAAGATTCAATTTAGTCCCTAATTAATTTAGAATAGAGACATTTTCATCCTTCTGTCAACCATAATTGACATTGTGAGAATAACATTGGTTTTCTAAAAGAAACTAACGTCTCTCTCTAGAAGAAGAGAGAGACTCTCATCTTTCTCTCTAGAGTAAGGTTTTCTCTACCTCCTTGTGAGGTTTTTTCTATTTTTCCGGTGGTCTCTCAAGGGAGGAGGGATGGTTTTCTTTCCATCCCTTTGCCCTCCTCCCCTCTTTCTTCTTATTTTTCTTCCTTTTCGTTGTAATTTTTTTCTTTTCCTTCAAACACCTTTTTTGCAGTACATCTGCTGCCGCCTCAAGTCCAAATCTCGCCACCGTGCTATCCATCTTCTATTTTCCACCCTCCATTGTCGGCTGGTTTTCGGATTTGTAGAGGTTTATGGGTCTGGTTTTTCATGGCTAGGTTTATGAATTTCTGTCAGCTCCGGCCTCTCACGCGCCCCTCCACCGTCCTCTTGGGCCTCCCCGCTCCCCTTTGGTCTCTTCAATGCTACCGTGCACCCTCCACGCGTCAGTGTGTGGCCGCTTCGGCGCTCTGCTCCACCATTTTCCTCGGCTACTGCTGTTGTTTAGGGGTGTTTTGTTATTTTCCTGTTGTAGTTTTGTTTTTCCGTAGCTTGTGTTGTATTTTGTTGATATTGTGTTGTTTGAGTTACTGTCTCCCTGTTTTACAGTGGTATGTTAGCTTAGTTGAGACTTTTGTAACCGGATCTGTGGTGTCTCTCTTTTCTACATTCCCTAAATCAGACTATAATAGTGCTTCTACTACTTCAGCCTTTTTGGGGTTGTTGCTGTTTTCAAGTGGGGGTTCAAATAGGTTCGCCTTAATTTGTGTTCATTTTGCTTCTGTTACTGCTATATGCGGCCATATTGAGAGGACCGAGATACTTGTTTGTCCAATTTCCTACCATTTGTTTGTAATTCCGTACTGTTGTTTTCGTTTTGAGTCTAGTGTTAGAGAGCCCACCATTTTTTCGGTGTATTGTTTTTTTTAGAATTTCTCACTCTCTCTTTCTTTCGGATCAAGAGTGGGAAAGATCCTCTCTTGTAACCCTTTCCTTAATCAATTAGAAAAAAAAAAAAACCATAATTGACATAATTTAATTGTAAAATGTTATGTAATTTTTTTTTATTATTATTTTGTGCTGATGAGACATGATAAATGCTGAGAAGGCAATAGATAGTGTATGCCACCTCACCAACCAATAAAAATATTTGAATTTTATTTTTCTATTTTTAGATAAAGAAAAAAGAAAAAAGAGAAACAATTTCTTTTTCTTGATGAATAATTCTACTTCTACATTTCAACATTTATACACCTAGCTGTCGACAATTTCTCTTATAATTTTCTAGAACTTATCATGAAATTTTCAATAGCAAAGACACAATCAGTCCTCTTCTTCAACGTCCAGTAGAAAATCAGTCAAGTTCTTGGAATCATCTATTGCTTCTTCTAGAGACAAGGGATTCTCCTTCTTAGGTTTTGCCTGCAAGTTCAAGGAAAATAGAAAGCATATTACACACCCTGAAATGAATAAGAATTGTTAAACAAAGAGCAAGATGAGTTGCAACTTCCACAAGTTAGTGCTCAAAACTTTCAAAGTTAAAAGTCATTTCTTTAAGAGAACCTGTTGCTGCTATTGGGCTAAAAAGAAAAAAACCATAACATTTATTCTTGGCCAGGAAGTAATCAAACAGGGATCAACATAACATTAACCATGTTCATGCAAGTATTATTAAGGTTGCATATTCGATTCAACTAGAATACTATCATTGCTGCAATATGAGATCCCACTTTGCCTTTCTTTCAATGGTAGCTTCCTTATATCTGTAAACCTTTTCTTTCTTTTTCCAAAATGAGATTGTAGAGAATGTGTGATGGAAGCATACAACAGAACCAGGATACAATGGAGCATATATGGACTGAAATACAAAATCACCTTGGATTTGTGTAGCTCAGGAGTACTTTTCAAAACACTCCAATTGCTTGTAATTTTCACCTCTGCTTCATCCTATTGCAAATACGTCAAAAGGGAATGAAATTACTTGAAGAACAGCCATAAATGGTACAATTAATCCAAGTGCATCAGTATAAATTAAAGAGACAGACAAGAATGATTAAAAAAGATGAGGCAATGAAACACACATCATCTTCACCAATGTCAACAGCTCGTGGCTGTGGAGAACAGGACTTTCTCGTTGCAATGTTTCTAATCCTCCCCTTTCTTTGCAAGATGTTATCAGTTTGGGTTGTAGGAGGTGGAATAGAAAGACCATGTCTGCTACCTTGTGTCGTTTGGTTCTGAGCTCTACTGTTTACCATTTTTGGAGTAATCGAAATGCTATTAGGCATAATGGCATTTCCAAGACAGAGGAGCAAATTATGAAGCAAATCATATGGGAGGTAAGGACCAGGATTTTGGGGCGTGGCCGTTTCAAAGGCAGCCAAGAAAACGCCATTCTTTGTCAAAATTGGAATATCATCATGGATGTCCTTGTCTAATCCATGGTTTCTGGCCTCTGGGATTCCTTTTGTTTTTGTTCTGTCCCCTGTTTTTCCAGAGGTTGAGTAGTTAAGGTTTGTTGCGGGAGGTGGTCTGGTTTCTCCCCGTGTTCTGTTTTCTCTCCAGCAGTTTGCTGGTTTAATGTATTGGTCTTTTGCTTGTTGAATGAAATTTCTCTCTTATTCACCAAAAAAAAACATGTCAATAGCTCGTGCTATAGCTTCATCCATATCTGTCATCTGCATTTGTTGCAAAACATCAAGAGTCAAACAGTGAAAAATTAAGGTAAGAAACTATATATAACTAGATGTTTTCCTTCTAGTGAGAGCTTCAAAGTTAACCTACTTGAGTAATTTATTGTTTAGTATTTCAATTGTCAGAAATCAACACAACTCAAATGATTCTTGGATAAATAAGTACTTGTCGTTTCAAAACAATTTCATATGATAGATGCATGTCAGCATTCAGCAATGTAATTAGACAATAAATTTCATATAACATATGTTCTTCAAAATGTCACCAAGGTTATGCTAAATATTGAAAAATGGTTTTGATACATTAACACCATGGGTTTAATTTGATCGCATGTCAACTACCAACATATCTCTACTAGTTTGACAAAATGTACCAATGAATGAATGAAATTCCTCAATACCATAATCCAAATCAGGAAGGAAAAATGAACAGATACAAAGAGAATTGTTCTACTAGGGCTTTCTTTCAACATAAAACAATTTTTTTAAAATTAGTGTGAATTTTGGTTAAATTTTAATTATGTCATTCGTTTTCTATTGTTTGTCTCTTTCCATTAAAAACAAAATTCCCCCCTCACTAGCTCATCTCACGAAAGCAAAGAGTTAAGAATTTTTTAAAAGTAATGTGAATTGGTTATATTTATTTATTTATATTTATTTTCCGGTTTTCTTAGATAACAAAAAAAAAAAAATCTGTCCAATTGGTAATACAGAACAAAAATCATTATACTAAGTGAAGTTCAAAGGTATTAATGCTTCATTACCTCTAATTCTACAGTCTTCTCGTTTGCCAGAATCTTTTGAGGCTCCTCCCTTGATATGATTTTGCCATGCTAATCAAAGGGAAGAGCATCAGGACTTAATGTAATCCAAAAAATCACAGGTGTCCAGCACAATATTTAAATACTCTACTTTTAGCATGATATAAAAGTTTCAACGTGTTTTAGACATATATATATACACACACACATATATCAACACATACTTGAGGACAACACTCTCAACCAAGATAACCACATGAGGCCTTGATGGCAAAGCTAAACAAAAACATAAAAATGTCACTAATGTTTTCACTTATTCCCTCTGTCCCATTCTGTTAGTCTTCATAATTTTAATATTTAGGATGCGTTTGAAATTACGATTTCATAGATAAAAAGTGCGATTTTAAATAAAATTGAAAAAAATTGATCATTTGAGAATTGCGTTTTTTAGAATTACAATTTGAAAACGCAGAAAATCTGTATTTTCAAATCGCAGGTAAGCGGATACTTTTTTGAAACCGTAAAATTTTAAAGGTTAAACTGTGATTTTAAATGTCAAATTGTGATTTTGCCAAATGCTTAACTGCGTTTTTAAAAATTACATTTTCAAATCGCACTTTTTAAAATTACTATTTTTAAAATTGCATTTTTTGAAATCACAATCCCAAACATATCTATGAGGAAACATTAATTATTTCTTTGACTACTAAACAACATATCACTTTTCAAAACTACCCTTCTACTTGGTACTTTATTTTGTACTAATTTTAAAAAGTGATGCACAGTTAAGTCATAATTGTGAGTATTAGTTTTGGAATATGGACATCTATTATGGGACATACCAAAAAAGAAAGAAGGCCTAACAAAATAACAGGGAGGGAGCATGCTTTTCTTTTCCCGCCAATCTTTGAGACCCCTCTTTGTTTTATTTTGAGAAGCTTCCACAAGATCCAATTAGAAGTGAAAATAACATATATGTGTAAAGAATGAAAGATATGGAAGTTTCACATAATGAACCCGAAAGAAAATTCAAGAAACAGAAGGGAATTTCACTAAACAAATTCCACTTAGGGCTTGAAACACCACATACAATCTGATTTTTTTTTTCCCTTCCCTATATTCAGGTTCCCTCTCTCCAAGGAATGTGCCAATTAACATGTTCTAAGACCAACCATCAGTTTGGTTGGCTAACCATTCAAACTCTTATCAATAATCTCTCATAGTTTCCATCTGCTTAATCTCGGACAAAACCTCATCAAAGTTTTCATACTCAGTAGGTCCAAAACGTGCTAACAATTCTTTCTCAACAATTCTTCTGTAATGCCCTCTACTCTGCCGTCAAAACAGAGCACTAATAGCCCCTACAATCCAGTCCACTTGTTCACTTCTTTTCCCACCTGTTAGCTGGGGCCTAAAATAACACCTTTGACAAAGCTCGTGTTCTTTACCAAAGCATTCTTGCAATTCACTTTTGCCATTAAAAATTAGATTAAAAAATGAAGACGCAGAAATAATGCAAAAAACTATTAGCTTTGGAGTAGATACTTAATTTGCTTTATTTGATCCTCCTTCATTCGCATCATTATGCGAGACTCTCGATCTGTTTGATGGCAAAATATTTCAATTAGTTGAGTTCTTTCATCTTCACCAGTCTCTTCAAAATGTTCCTCAACAGCTTCACGTGAAGTGTCCCTTTTCCCATTACTTTACCCATTCTGAGTAATATGCTAGCTATTGGACCTATTCTTTCTAGTCTCTCTTGTTCAGCTCGAAGCCTACAAAATCAAGACTATTTTCGCAAATTCCTTCATAAAACTGCAATGCTACAGAAAGTATTCGTAATAACAAATTTCAGGTGGCAAAGCAATCAGTAGTAAATTAGCACAAATGAACCCGACTTCTTTTCATTATTCTTCATATTGAGCATCATGGTTATGCACATATACTTACATAACTTTCCGGGCATTGATTTAACATATAAGAAGATAAGACGGGTTGCATACTCCACATAATGTATAACTAAGCTGCATGATGCTTCTGCAACTAGGTTTTGTTGTGTTAACATGCTTAAATATCCCAAATTGTTATAACATCTAGAGTTCATTAATTTAAAATTTATGTTGAGTGAGTATGAACTACAAATTGATTTTGACAGACATCTCTTGCACAAATACTGATATATAAAAAAATGGAGAGAGAGAAAGAGAGAAATAGAGCATAAGTTGGTCATCCAATGCAGATTGGCTATGTAGGAGATTAACCAATGACATAGAGGAAGGTAGTAAAGTGAAAAAAAAAATCCATATGGCAGAAAAACATTGTGGATTATAAATTGTGTTTGAAGAAGATTCTTTTTTTATTTTTTATTTTTTATAGGTAATCAAGAAAATAACATTAAAAAGCGTAAAGCATTCCTAAGTACACAAGAAGTATACACAAGGAACACCAAAGCAAAAAAAAAAAAAAAACAAAACAAGAAAAAAAAAACTGAAAAAAAAACCCAAAAAAGGAGAAACACCAAAATACCTACAAAAGAAACCCTAAACACGCAAAATAGCTCTACCTTTACCTCGGCTAGAGCCATTGCCTCTAGCATCAAAGTAATAGAGCATCCCATATTTTTAAGCTCCCTCCTCCCCTTCGGTTTAGAAGTAGAACCCACAACCTCACGATGTTGTCCCTCTTCAAAGAAAGTCGGCAGATCCAAAAGCCATTTCTCATTACCCCCCCCCCCCCCCCCGGCGAAGGATATCCCCATAGAGGAAGTGAGCCCCTTTGCACTTTGCACTACCTTGGAATAGCCATCATCCCCCACCTGTCCAATCTCTCCATCCCTAGTCTCATCCATATCAATTACCTTCGAAGATTCAGAGACGGTATGAGGGGAACCAGCCACCAGCAGGGGGGCCAACAAAAAACACTCGAGAGCTGAGAAGGATAGAGACGATAAATAGAAGACATACTCGGCAATAACCTTAATCATCCTTAAACAGTGAGGAACTTAAGTTGAGCGAGCAAAGTAAGCACTCAAGCAGCTCAAACTGAAAGCTTTTTATCTGATTGAAGTGGACAAAGAAAACGTTTATTTTAATGAAAGAAAGTAAGCACCACAAAATCCTATTGTTAACGCTGCATTATTTTCGAAGTAAAACTTTTATTGCAAAAAGCCTTCTCAGTAAAAGTTCTTCCCCGTTCTTTTCAGGTTTTCTGTTGAAAGTCTTAAAAATGTTTAATTGATTCCTAGCAATAAACATGCCTAAAATGGACATGACTGTAAGATCTTAAAGATATATTCTATTGAGGTTTTTATTTTATTATTTTTTTTTTTTGAACCTCTAGACCAATTGACTAGTAATAATAAGTAATGAATCCAATATAGGTGCCTTCATAGATCTTCATCATGCATGGGCAAGACATCTTAAAGCGGGGAAAAAAAAAGGGTTCCTTACTACGTTTTCAGGTAATCTAAGATCACAAAATTTTCTAAATGCACTTGTTGATCATTTCATTATTCCAGTACTTCTCTAGTAGTAACATCCTCCTCATCTCTCCTTTCTTATGAATGAGCAAATCTATAAGAAAGCAACTTTATAGTATCTTTGGTTATCTATATATATATAATAGCCGAATTACGTACTCTTTAAAATTGCCTTAGAATTGCGACATGTGGTGTGAACCCATAATGTTAGAAATTGAACCAATTTATTAATTTGAAATGTTTCACTCTCTCTACGTCTCTCTCTTTTTTTTCTCTCCAAAACATTGTTTAACCTTTTTTTTTTTTGTCTTCAAGTGTTTCACTCTCTCTACGTGTCTCTTTTTTACTCTCTAAAACATGTTTAATAACCTTTTTTTTTTCCTCTCACCTCTCTCTCTCTCTCTCTCTCTCTCTCTCTCTCTCTCTCTCTCTCTCTTTCTTCTATCCAAAACATGTTTTAACCGTTTTTTTTTCTTTTTTTCTTGAAGTGTTTCACTCTCTCTACGTGTCTCTCTTTTTTACTCTCCAAAACATGTTTAATAACCCTTTTTTTTTTCTCTATCCACGTCTCTCTTTCTCCCTCTCTCCCTTTTTCTCTCTGTTGATGTAAAGGTGCCTTTCACCCATCAAGTAATATGTGGGCCCATGTATATTCCTTCTTCTTTTTGGAATTGGAGTGTTAGCCGACTTCCTTTGTTGGAGTCCCACACGGTTTGGGACTTTCATGTATCCTTGTTGGACTTGTATTAGGAGAACTACTAACCGACTAGTAGGCTTCTATAAAAGGACATACAATCAGCCCTTGTGAAAGTAGGTAGCAGTAGAGCACAGCTTGTGGCTTTGTAAGCCACGTGAAATAGTGGCATCGCAAGGAGAGAAGATCTCTTCTTGGAGGCGCTGCATGTGTGTTTTCTTCTTGGTTTTGGAGGATCCAAAACAAGAGAGAAAAGAGAAGGTTGCTAATGTGAGAAGAAATTAAAAGGGCCAGCTGCCATCTTGTCCCAACAAAAGAAGAGTTCGTATTTCTGTCTTTTGTATTCTTTTTAGAATAATCTCTATTTTGTGATAGTGAGATTTGGGTGTATTGGGGTTTTGAATTCTGAGTGATTTTCTCTCTACTATATTTTTGTACTCCATCTTTGATAGTGAATTTCTTCGTGATCGCCTCTGCCAGTGGACGTACCTCACATTGAGGGAACCACTTAAATCTTGGTATTATTTGTGTGTGATTGTTTTGCCATATTTACCGTAATTGTGATTCTATATTTTGCACAACAAGTGGTATTAGAGCTAAGGTTCGAGATTCAGATTGACGGAAAATATGGTCGGCACCAAGTATGAAGTAGAGAAGTTTCATGGCAAGAACAACTTCTCACTTTGGCAAAGAAGAATGAAGGACCTTCTCATTCAGCAAGGAGTCTACAAGGCATTATTGGGAGAGGCGAATAAACCTAAAAAGATGGACGATGATGATTGGAAGAGATGGATGCGAAGGCTGCTAGTGCGATCCATCTTAATTTGTCAAATGAAGTCATTCACAATGTGATTGATGAGGAAAAAGCAGAGGTAATTTGGCAGAAATTAGAGAGTCTATATATGGCGAAAAATTTGACGAACAAGCTGTATGTGAAGAAGCAGCTATATGGTTTACAGATAGAGAAAAATACAGATTTACTGGAGCACCTCAACAAGTTCAACATGTTGAATACATAGTTGTTGAATTTTGGAGTCAAGATTGAAGAAGAAGATAAAGCGATACTTCTGTTGGCATCGCTTCCCTCTTTTTATGATCACCTGGTTACGACATTGTTGTATGGGAAAGAGACTCTGGCGTTTGAAGAGGTGACTGGATCTCTCTTGTCACATGAAATGCAGAGAAAACCTGTCAATGATCAGGCTGATGGGCTTGTGGCGAGGTTTGAGCCAAAGCGTGGAAGATATAAGTTTAAAGGGAAGAATGGCATAGGTAAACAGTTTCGGTCTAAGTCACGATCGGCACAGGGTGAAGAATCTCTGTCAGATGCAAAAGATGTTGAGTGCTATTATTGTCACAAGAAAGGGCATTACAGAAGATTTTGCAGGCTGATGAAACAAGACCTGGAAGATAAGAAGAATCAGAAAGGTTCCGCAGATTCAGTCAATGTGGCCAATGACGAGTCCGATGACAGTGAAGTTAGTGTAGATTGTCTTTCAGCTTCCTCAGGTACAAATTCTCTCAGAGACTCTTGGATTTTGGATTCTGCTTGTTCATATCATATGTGTCCGAATAGGCTGTGGTTCGACACATTTAAATCCTGTAAGGTTGGTACTGTGCTAATGGGTAATGATGCTAGGTGTAAGGCCATTGGAATAGGTACCATAAAAGTCAAGATGTTTGATGGGGTTGTAAAGGTACTCACTAATGTCAGATATGTTCCAGATCTTAAGAAAAATTTGATATCTTTAGGCACGTTGGATTCTTTGGGCTATAGTTATTCAGCCAAAGATGGAGTTATGAAAATTACCAAAGGTGCTTTACAAGCAATGAAGGGTGAGAAAATTGGCAATTTGTATAAGTTACTAGGGAACACAGTTACAGGTGGAGTTGCAGCGTCCATTTTAGTAGAACCAGATAATGATGATACAATCTTGTGGCATATGCGGCTTGGCCATTTGGGCGAGCATAGTATGTTTGAGCTTCACAAGCGAAATTTATTAAAAGGTGTGAAGTCATGTAAATTGGGCTTCTGCAAGTATTGTGTGTATGAGAAGCAACGAAGAGTCAGCTTTAAGGCGGGGTCTCATACAAGCAAAGGTGTTCTCGAGTATGTTCACTCAGATGTTTGGGGACCAGTGGCGGTGTCTTCAAACGGAGGTGCGTATTATTTTGTCAGTTTTATTGATGATTTTTCTAGAAAGGTCTGGGTTTATTTTATGAAGCACAAGTTAGAGGTTTTCACCATCTTCAAGCAGTGGAAGGTGTAGGTGGAAAATCAAACTGAAAGAAAAGTGAAGTATCTAAGATCCGATAATGGTTTAGAGTATAGAGACACTGCATTCTTGGAATTCTGCAAAACAGAGGGCATTACTCGTCACTTCACGGTTAAAGGGACTCCACAGCAGAACGGGGTTGTTGAAAGGATGAACATAACACTGCTGGAAAAGGCGAGATGCATGAAGTTGAATGCAGGATTGCCAAAGAGTTTCTGGGCTGAGGCAGTTAATTATGCATGCTTCATCACCAACCGATCTCCATCAGCAGCAATTGATTTCAAGGTTCCAGAGGAAGTATGGTCAGGTAAACCGGTTGATTATTCTGTGTTAAGAATATTTGGTTGTCCTACATACGTTCATGTGCAAAGTGGAGAGCGATCGAAATTATTTCAAAGTCAAGAAAGTGTATTTGTCTTGGTTTGGAATCTGGTGTTAAAGGCTATAGGCTATGAGATCCAGTCTCAAAGAAAATAATTGTTAGCAGAGATGTGGTGTTTGATGAGGCCTATATGCTAAGGAAGGGTGAGGATGAAGCATCGACTGATAGCCAGAAAAGGAAACAAGTTGTGGAGGTGGAGCTTGATGACCAGCGTTCGCCCACAGATATTTGTGATGACGAAGAATCTTCAAGAGACTCACAGCACCAGGAAGAGCCTTATTCTTTAGCAAGAGGCAAAGAGAAACGCAATCGAAAAGCACCAGAGAGGTATGGATTTGAGGACATGGTTTATTTTGCCTTGACAGCTAGTAGTGGAGATCCATCGTTTGTTCAGGATGGTATGCCGAAAAAGGTGGAGCCACTACATAAATGTAAAACTTGGGAGTCGGTAGAATTCCTCAAGCGAAAGAAGGCTACAGGGTGCAAATGGGTCTACAAGAAGAAAGAGTCATCAGAGAAAGTTTGAGGTCAAGAGGACTGGTAGAGAAGCATGGTGTTCTGTCTAAACCAGGTCCTATGCTCAAGTTCAAAAGATGCTTGGACTTGAGTGGCACTTGTGGATTGTGATTGCCCTTAGGGGTTGTGGCGGAGACATCCAAAGAAGATTCTTTTTGTTAGACTTGACGGGATTCAAGTCAAGGTGGAGATTGTTGAGTAAAGGTGCCTTTCACCCATCAAGTAATATGTGGGCCCATGTATATTCCTTCTTCTTTTTGGAATTGGAGTGTTAGCCGACTTCTTTTGTTGGAGTCCCACACGGTTTGGGACTTTCATGTGTCCTTGTTGGACTTGTATTAGGAGAACTACTAACCAACTAGTAGTCTTCTATAAAAGGACATACAATCAGCCCTTGTGAAAGTAGGTGGCAGTAGAGCGCAGCTTGTGGCTTTGTAAGCCATGTGAAATAGTGGGATCACAAGGAGAGAAGATCTCTTCTTGGAGGCGCTGCATGTTTGTTTTCTTCTTGGTTTTGGAGGATCCAAAACAAGAGAGAAAAGAGAAGGTTGCTACCGTGAGAAGAAATTAAAAGGGCCAGCCGCCATCTTGTCCCAACAAAAGAAGAGTTCGTATTTCTGTCTTTTGTATTCTTTTTAGAATAATCTCTATTTTGTGATAGTGAGATTTGGGTGTATTGGGGTTTTGGGTTCTGAGTGATTTTCTCTCTACTATATTTTTGTACTCCATCTTTGATAGTGAATTTCTTCGTGATCACCTCTGTCAATGGACGTGTGACGCCCGAGGAATTCAATTTCTTAAACATATCATTAAACTAAATGATATATGTTGAGGAGACATTATCATTTAGCTATGATAATAGTTTTAGAGATGTTCATGAAGTTTAAGATATTTCTAGTCAAAACTCTTTAGAATCTCTTCAGAAAATGATCGTTTTCTGACGACCAATCTTGTAAGTATCAAAAACTAGGTCAACCGAACTCAGTTTTACTCAAACTAAAGCCCGTTATGCTCGTATCGAAACCCTCTACGACATAATATATTTTCGAAAAAAAGCCAATCCGTTGACCTTTTAAGCATAAAGATGACTATTCATCGCTTACGTGACACTTTTGACCTGGGCTTTATTTCTAAAATCGAGTTTCACCATTTTGAATTTATATCATAAATGGACTCCATTTAGTATATAAATGGTTTTTACTTCAGTTTGGTGAAATCGGAATTCAATTCCGAGACAGTTGACTTTTAACCTAAAATATGGGCCTTAAAACCTCCAACTGTCGAATTTAGCTTAAAACTGTTAAATCCACTAGGTAGGGCCAGCTCTTTATTGATTTGGGAGCCTAGGGTATTGACACTTGGCAGTGGAAAAGGTTGCTGGAAAGAATGCACTAAAAGCCAAAAAAGTCATAAAGATCTTGACCTTTGGTAGATTTTTTGGTAACTTGCATGAAAGGATAATGTTCCAATGAACCTAGGCTGATTTGGACGTGTATGTTGGCCATCTAGAAGCCTTGAATTCTCCTATAAATGTGAGATGAGCCCCAGCACCGAAATCACTCAGCCCTTGCACCCAAAAACAGAAAAATCTCTCATTCATCTCACTCACACCCTCTCACGGCACCTGGGGGTTTTTGAGCAAATCTTCTCCTTGAAAAACCACAAAAATTCCCCAACACCCTCTATTGAGCGGTTTTGAAGCTAGTTGAGGAGAATGAAATTCATACCTCAAATGAACTCCAAAATTGCTTCTAAAGGTTGGGTTATGCTGCTGGCCACCTCAAAAAGGTTGTGTATAAGTTCGGACAGTTTGGA